>JAOXYI010099291.1:0-12138 GCA_028566495.1 Lithophaga antillarum | reverse complement strand
TGCTAAGGGCGTTGCTAGGGACCTACTTCCGGTCACGTGACTTCCGGTTCCGGTCACGTGACTTCCTATGACGTCATGATGACGTCATATCCGGTGACGTCACTTCCGGTGACGTCATTTCCGGTCCCTGCGCCTTCACCTGCGCCTGCACAAAATGCTAACCGAACGGTGCCCCTATACTACTAATGACGAACATACAATTGTTATCAGCTTCAGATTTATTATGGACTAATAATCAGCATGACTATCATGCAGGGAAAAGAATATCCAACAAAGCATAAAATAAATTTCAGTGGCCTAGCATAATTTCAATCTAACTCGATTTTATTAAAATCATAAAATGAACTTTCATTGCAAAGATAAACGTTTATAACGGAAAAACTGCAAGTTTCAAAGTAAAAATATCAATATTATGTACATTTCAGCTGCAGTTCATATATTTTGATTGACTAAAATAGCTAACCACAAAGGTCTTGAAAGTTGTCTAAACATTTAAAAATGGAAATATTGTGTAAGCTTAAACGTAGATATACCAATGTTATATACATTTCAACAATGAATGACTGAAAATTGAAAACATGTTGCCAAATAAACATAAACGCAGTTGTTGGCCATTATAAAATGTTTTTATTGAATTATATATAAAATCATGGTATTAATGATAAATTAAGGTGTATTATCATAAATATTATTTATTAGTTTGTTGACTAGCAGTAAGAAAAGTCATGTAATAAGCCGAAAAAATATAACAATAAAATAATAATAAAATAAATAAATAAATAAAATTATAATGATGAAAAATAAAAAAAAGACAATGATCCCTAACTGTAAACATTTTAGTACATATTGGCATTGTGCTCCTCCTTTTTTTCCTTCCGATTTCATTTTTGTATAAGTTATGCTTCTTTTCCGATTTTGCCATATTAGGCGGTAATAAGGTTAGAGGACACATGTCTTCCGGAGAAAAACCCATAATTTTTCATCTTAACTGTGCCTTGTATTAAGGAACATCTGTAGACCTGGGTAAAACTAATCTTGATACATGTACCTGTAAATCTGTGAAAGAGGAAAACCCCCAAATTTCCATTGCACATGTGAACAATATATTTGCTACCAAGGGAACATTCTATTTTGTAACCTTGTAGTTTTCAGTAACGTAACTATAGATTATTTGTATTTACTGATACTAATGTGTGCAAAAATGTAATAATACAAACAAACCTTATGATATAATGCTAACGTAGAAAAATGTATATGATTCTTGAAAGAAATGTCTATAACGTACCTGTTGAACATCTTTTTATGAACTATATATATTTTTGGGGGGTACACATTAAGAAAAAATACACTTCTAATCACGGAATATACTTGTCGTCGTGTAACAATTGTTTAACAAAGATACATGCAATACTTAAAACAGGAAATCAGAAAAAAAATCACTTATTTTTATGTAAATATTAAAAACATTTATCGCCAAAACAGAATTAAAAAGTGAAAAACTTTTTTTTTATCAGTTCCCACATACATGTATTTAGAGTAATTTGCATAAAAATCAAATATGAATATTTCTGGAACCAAAACGTCACTGTATTCCTATGTGGTTCAGTCAATAAACTGTACGAAAAAACCCTACACTAAGGTATTATAATGCTAAATGTGTTTTCTTGTTAATTGCTAGGTCTTATGACACATTCAAATAGCAATTAATGACAGTTTCGTCAGCTATTCCATTAAGAACAAATGACAAGTAAAGTCCCCAGTTAAGGTCCACGATATATATGTATGTAATGTCTTGAGGTCATTGATTGAAATACTTTATATGTACCAAAAATAAGTTTACAATGTGAACAAAATGATGAATGGACCAGCCTAATAAGTGTATAAATAATGTGTAACAATTTAGAAAATATATATAATCATGCATATGGTGATGTTAAGAGGTTACAATGTATCTATCTTTTTATTTATTTATTTATTTATTTTTGTGGGCTGGAGTTAAATTTGGCTACAATTATGTTTACTTAGCTTACTTGTATCTAAAACCCAATTTTGTCCAACATTTAGAAATACCACTTTTATGCAGATTTCAAAGCACGCTTTTGACATGTCTAGAAGATTACTAAACAGCTGACATCCAAAGACGTTGCTGGTTGAAACTTTGTTCCTACTAATTAACTACTAGTTAAACATTATACAATTTTGCGGACAGCATCGTCTAAAACTCTTGCGTCTTGAGGGGTATAGAACTGGTTTATATTCAGTTTTATTATTTGTTATTAATTACTTTAATCCGCATGCACGTATATCAAATTTCCCTTTTAATGTGATGTATGTAGCAAAGTACATTTTATGATTTATGTTTTATATGGTTTGTAACTTATTTTAAGACACCGAGAACCCTGTTCTGTGTTTTTATTGCCAATGCCGATCCGTTTACATGAATAAGTTTCATAAAAATTAATTAACGCGATATTAGACAAGAATTGAAAAGTGGTTCATTAAAATGATTTACGTCTTTAGGTACCACTTTGGACTGTCAGAGTGCATACTTTCCACAAAACATATTTAAACCCTTGGGCCTTCGGATTATCATGTCCCACGCCAATGTAAAGAACAAATATTACTCTTTTTACGTGTTTTGTGTAAAATTTAGAAATATTAAATGACTTTTTTTTCCAGAAAAGTTCGTTAATATTTTATTTCTACACATACATTCAAAAATGTTTATAAGGTTTTGAATGTACTTTGTGGTGAATCAACTGTTTGAAAGATGAAACACTAAAAAATTCATAAAAGTAACATTCATCAATTTTTAACTTACTTTTAGGATAAAGTTTACGAAGATTCCGATTTCTTTGTTCACGCCTCTTTTATGTATGTGTTTGAACAGATGAAAGCATGTACTTTTCTTTTAAGATCCAATTTTTACTAGCAGTAAAAGTTAAAATTTCACGCAATTTATCAGAAAATATATGACAAAATATTCCTTTTATACAGAAATTGATTTGTGATTTGTAACAGCTTTACATTAATGGACAATGCATCATAAAAAAGGAAATCCAAAGAATTTGTCAATCACCTTACATGTAAGTTTGACATTTGAAAAATAAAACTTTATGAAGACCATTATATAGAGAACAGTAGTATTTGCAATGTTGTTTGCTTGAGGTTACAAGTTATTACATTCAGTTCACTGACAGTATTTATGGAGTAAATATATTCTACATAAGCGTGAAATAACTTGTTTTAAATGAGAGAGAGCAATAGAACCCAGGGAAAAATATTGAAATGGACTGATTTTATCGTCAAATTCAGCGACAAAGGCCTTCTGGTATTGAATCGCAATAAAAGAAAAGACCCATACGGAATCATGGTACGAAAACGCCAGGAAGTTTACAGCATAAAAATGCTCGTCGACAAATAATTCCAAACGCATATGTATTTAAAAAATTTCTATATATTGATATTTAGAAGCATTAACATTTATGCAGTGAAATGACACCGATGCTATATGTTTGTAGGAAAACAAGCATTACAAGCAAGATAAACACGTATTGCACACACATGAGGACGAAATATAAACGACAATAATCCAACCTTTTAAGCCATTTTTTAAATATATAACTAACTGACTGCCAGGTCATAAACGCTAATATCACCGAACTGAAATAAAGGTCTGCCCCTGGCTTCGTCTATGACCAATACATAAAGTCTCAAACCACTAATTCGGCCAATACGGTTGGTTGTTGGGGTTTGCCGTCAATTTTAGCAATATTTAAGCTATATCTATCAGTTATCCAGCTTACCAGTGAAACCCTTGACCTTGGATAGGTGTCTTGACACATGAAGCTGGCGAGCGGGACTCGAACCCACGGCAACCGTCATGAGTCAGCAACCTTAACCACTCGGCCAGTACGGAAATCGTTAATTAATGATATCATATCGTAGAACAATATTTACGAGAATTAAATTATCGATTGCAGTTAGATAAAAATATTTAATGGATTATTCCGATTAATGGAGGAATAAGATGTGTATGGGTAGAGAACTAAATACAGTTAATAACATATCATTTCAAAACGTTATTTACACGTACGTTTCATTTACTTTTCAATTTAAAATTTTTCAATTAGGATTTTTATTCTTTGGTTAACCTGTCTGAGTTCGAGCTAGATTATACCCAGTACAATATGGAGAATCTTCTAAATTCTAAGATGGGTGGGAAGCAACTTACTTACTCAAATTGGCACTTGTTAAGACGCGGATATAATTAATTACTGAAAATTGTATATTCGTTACGAAAGGTATGTTCAAAGCCACAAATAACAATTTTACAGACACCAGATGCGCATTTTGGACAGTTAAATCTCAAAAATAATGCTACATGTAATAACGTTTTTGGAAAGCCAAACAAAATGCAATTATTTGTAAGCGTATTACATTTTGTAAATCAAATATAACCAAAACAAGTACAGCTAGAAATCTATTCAGGACATTCCTTCAGCGAGAAAAAAACCTTAGTTTTTTCAAACTTTTAAAAGATTCTTTTTCGAATTTACACAGAAAAAAATGTAGTTAGACAACTTTGGGACACAAATACCTGTTGTGTGAGCTCATAATAGGTTACCAGAAAGACCATTTATGTCAATGTCAGTGATTTCGATCTTTCCGAAACATCTGCTGTTAGTTTCTTTTTTGACTTCGACGTTATCATTTGCGTGTTACCTTCTCGTCACTCTCGCATTACTGATACCATTTATATTTCAAGTATCGTATTTTTTATAAGACAAACGTTGAACAAAAAAATAAACCATTGCTTAATACTCCCTCTTTGATCAGTCGAAAGATGTTTATCTTCCGAAACAATTGTTTAAGAAGTGAGTGCTTTTGTATGTTCTGAAGTTAAATTGCATATCACTTTCTTTCCGAGCATTTATTATTAGATGAAGACAGCTGTGCAGTGTAAAGTGAGACAGGAGCCAATAACCATGTGATCTACTTCCCATTCTGAGCACCTCTAACATGATTGAAAACAACCGATATCTTCACCGTTAATAAGTCCAAAGTTTGACTCTTTTCCCTGTTTTTGCTGTTATTTATTTTTGTTACGTTATTTTTGGTTTGAAATAAATTCCCAAAAAGTTTTTGTATTAGTTTCTTATACATTTCACGTGTCACATATGAGGGTGTAGAAACTGGTGAAGAAGCAATAGACGGCAATTCTGAGATCGATATATTATTCCTTTAATAGCCGCACAGAGCGGGGTTCGACAATTTTCTACAAAGTGTACATGGAAGCGTAGAAATTTGTTCCTGTTTAAAAGTGGAAGGATTGTGTTGTACATAATTTTAGCACATTATTTCACAGATTAAAGCTTTGATGAACCCCTAATGAGCCCTCGAAAATAAAGTCAAACACACCAGAACCAATTTGCCTCCCCCACACATAAACACATACAAAACCTGATACATACGCTAAACTAAAAAATGGGAAAACAAACACACAAAAACAAAATCAGTCTACCTGTGGAAATATGATTCAAATACACAAACAACAGAAGAAAAAAAGTAATCCACATTATGGTTCATTGTTTCTATGTGAATTCAATATTATGGATAAAAAGTACGTTTCACCTAAAAATGAGTCTCTCATGTTTTGGCAATTGTTTCAACGGATTTTAATAGCAGGAAATTAATTCCAAAAAGTGATTTGACTATGGTAACGGCAACTTTATTCAATGATAAAAATTTTCTTGCTTTTATCATGTACCCTGTGCTTAGGGGGAATTTGACGTTTCGTGTGTGAATTTCAAGCTTTCAGTGAGAATAAGAAGACCAACTTCTCATGATTGCAGCCAAAGTATTTTCTCAGTATTTGAAAATAAATTCAGAATTTCAGAGAACCTTCTCTTCCATCACTAGAAACAGTTGTAATAGCTCCTGGAAAGCTAAAATACCCCCGTTTTCCCTATGAGAGAAGCAAAAACGGGAAATCATATGAAAAGTTCAAAATATTCAAAGTTGCCGTAATAGTTTCAAGAATTTATGTCATTTGCTCTAACTTCAAATATTTTTTTTTCAAAATGAATGAAACGTGAGAGCTGGGACTTAGACGAAATGTATCTTTTTATAAGTTATACCTGGGACTGAATTTATCCTTCGCTTTTCAATTCCTTTATTGTATAAAAAAAAATCAGGTATATCAAAGCAACTTTTAGTCTATTAGTATCCATGAGCAATCCCTCTTCAGAATTTATGCACCTACCAGAATTATCAGATTTCTTTACAAAATAATAATTAATTACCTTTGAATAAGAAAAGGACATCCACTTTTTGTGATGAAACATGTCATCTCCGATTGTTAAATACTCCTGTGTACCAACTAATCGATTCCATCAATATGATTTTCAAAAATCGAACATATATTTTACAACAAATACTTTGTCATCACTTTTTCTATATTAAGACAATTTTGTCTGTGTTAAACAAGCGGTTCATTACTGTCTATGTATGTCCAAATATCAATGATAAATGGACAAAATAACTAATAAACATACAAAATATGACAGGAAATACAATTTTATCGTTTTAGACAGATATACAATGTTCTGTCGTGACAATCACCTTGTATTCAGCTTATCATGTTAATTGTACATGTTTGATCATCTGCTATTATGTAATATTCTCGATATGGAAAAACGGTTCAAAATCATAAGATCGACATATAAAAAAAAATCGTGAAAACAAGAAAACGATATAATGTACAGCTTTGTGTCACTAATTAAAATGACCTGGAATACAGCTTGTTTGGTACAAAAAAAATATATCAATCTGGCACGATAACACACGTTTCTAGTCTCGGTATCAATTCCCTAAACTGAAAAGAATGTTCGCAAGCAATCAGTTTTTAACTTCAAGTAACATTACTACTACATGGGAAATTACTACTGATGCAATTTAAAAAGTATACAACAAATCAAAATCACACGTGCGCAAACAGTGAAATCGCCACCCGCCTCCTAATACTAAATATAACTAAAATGATAGATTAGTCCGATGCCCTCCACACCCACTTAAACTCCGAAGATCGTGAATGTTATTGGGTAGTCCGAAAAATATATAAAAAGGTGCAAAAAGTATTCATTGTGTACAACATTTATGAAACAGTATATAAAAAATGTATGAAAAAAAATTCTGCATATGAACTATATGTGTAATTCCAGCAATGTAGGAATCGTATTTTATTGACTGGATTTGTCCCGAAATGCAGGAAAAATAATTAAAAAGAAGATAACAGGAAAGGTCAGTAATGAAGTACATTACAACCACCTCACTTACAAACAGCAAACGAAAAAAGACAAAACAGGAAAGAAACAACCGAGAGACAAGAGACAAGATACCCTAACTTGGTATAGGCACTAAATAGTCATGGAGTTAAACTGGCTTTATGGGTATCCAATCCCCCACCTCCTTCTTTAACTATCTCGACTCTAATGTCAAAAAGAAACGCACAATAAAAACCCGCACAGTGCAATTACCAACAGGATGACGACAATCTTAAACAGAAAAGTAAAAGGACAACATGTAATTTAGTAAGGCAGGTTCAAAAATTTATTTGTCTCTAAAGGTAACCACAATTTGTTGATTATATCAGAAACATCTAGTGAGTGAGTGAGTGAATGAGGGAGGGGAGTTTTTAGTGTCCTTGATTACCTTATCGGTGTCGCACGGACGGAGAGACTTCTAATTATATGTCTCTCTGGTTATATACAATATCCGTAATACGTCCGATTTTTCCTGATCTGATTAATATGGTTTCGGTATTATTGTACACATATTTGTATTATAAACATTACAACTAATTAATTAATAGAAGTATGTTAGCAATAACGATTAAATTTCAATCAATTAAATACAATGTACATTGATTGATTACCAAAGACACACTGAGAAAAGGAAATTAAAGACAGGAAATGGGCAACAAATTGATCCAGGTTTTTTTTTGCATTAAATTATTATATTAATTTGCTAATAACGAATTACAGTAGAAAAAATGCTCTCAGAATTGATTCATTGGGTGTATTTACAAAACAGTTAGCTCTTCGAACAGCCGTTTGGAAAAGAAAATATTAATTTTATTCTTTATTTTCCATTAACCGCTGTGTCCGCAAAAAATTGAATTAAAACGGGTACAGTGGTAAAGTTTTCAACCAAATCAAGGTTTCCAAAAAATATTTCTAAAAAAAACATTTTTTTCTGGAATGAAACCGGAATTTTAGAATTCGTTCTATTCAACTGAGATGCTCTAGACATTTTTTCTTCTTTCGTCAACTAAAATAACATACTGAAATTGTGTAATGAATTATCGTGTCAGTATCATATTTACAGTTCTGATTATGTCCATTCACTCAACTAGTACCATTCACTTTCTACAGGACGTTTATGGTTTTATGTCCTGAATTTGAAGAAAGTGGTCTTTTCTTTCCCCAAGTAGAATTTCTAAACAGTCTTCGGGTACACATACATGCTTATGAAGTAACTCCACTTGAGAATTCACAGCCTATCCTTGATTGATACAGCCCGTAACAGAGAAGTGCTCGAATTCGTTTTTCTGTACCGTTTATTTTTTTATTGTCGGTAATAAAGTAAATGTGTAGCCGAACGTTCTCAATGCAAACAACTTTTTAGCCAAAATGTTAGTTACAAATAAAAGAAATATTCACATTAAAAGAAGATCTTTTCTTCTTAAGCAACAAACCTTTCTTACAGAGCAGTTGAACATTTTCGTTTCTGAACCATTTACTTATGTACTCAGTTGTTAGCTCTTTTTATAACAAAGATTATTTTCTTCACCCGATTTTGAAAAAAAAAGATTATATTTAAGGTCAAGTAGCAGTAAATGAATGCCATGTAGTGGATTGCGCCAAAGTGTAATGACAATGGCTTCCCTTTGTATTGTTGACGTCGTCGTTTCTATGACGTCGCTTTCTCTTTGTGGACTTTTGACTCATTTTACATAAAATGAAAGTAAATTTACTATTCAAAGAACTATTGCTAAATAATTAACCTGGGTAACCCCATATATTTTAATATTTTCTTAAAGGTAAAAAAGAGTCTACTTTAACATATTAGTCTTTTGAAAATATGTAGGATGAAATTCAATGGCTTTTTAGAACGTACAATTTTTTTTATGTAAAGGAAGATATATTTCCTGTAAATTCTTTGTAAAATACCTGAAACATTCCGATAATTTGGACCCCTATAACAGAAAAACAAATACCCGTGTTTTTATTTGGTTATTCTAATAGAGGTATTGAAACTTGTACCTTCATGCAAAAATATAGAAGTTTGTAGGATACTGTCCATTACTGCTGCTTGACCTTAAGATTTCGTCAGTTCTGAAATGTAACTTTGACATATTATTGCCGAACACAATAAACAAACTACTTAGTCACAGTGTAGAAGACAGAGGAGAATGTACATATAATGCACTAACACATTATTGTTGAGTTAGCTGTTTCATTGATTGGTTAGCTGGTGTTTAACGCTACCTTCAGGAATATTTCTGCTATATTGTGACGAAAACACCATATATTACTAGTATATGAATCTATTCAAATGTATAAAACCTTCATAAAACCGAACATTTGATTTAACCGCTTCAAAAGAGATGTTTTCTTTAGGTATTTTTTTTCTTTGTACATGTACACCGTGTAACCTTGCATATTGATGGTGTATAAATATATGGAAGGGGATCGTAGACAAAATTATATGTTCATACAAACTGGAAATGTCAAATGTACATCTGTTAGTTTTCAATTGTGAAACCGTCAAACGCAAATTATAATTGCATATGCGTATACGTGATCTACAAAAATGTCAGTATCTATCAATTCAAAGTACGAAAAGACATTTTCATTTGTCACAACTTTCGTTTTTTGATATACTGAATATCGAAATATGTAGTATGAAAGTCTTATTATCAAAACTTGGCTATGTCAAAATATGTATTTTTCAACGCTAGAAAGCCAATTTCACCTTAAGTAATTTTACCAATAGCAAAAACATTATTTGTAACAATTACATCTGTGGATTTTACAATTTACATTTTGAAAAATGATGGTATGTCACATGTAAATTTGCATTTCATTCCAATAACATTTAAGCGGTTGTAACTTGCATTGACAACAACATTAACATTCGCAAGACTTCAAATTAATTGACACTTAGTGGACATAACAAAATACAACTCCTCCCCCGCTAAAGAAACGTACATTTAAAGTAATTCTGCTAGACAGCAGGAAGATCTTTATCTTTATTCTCATAAACCAAACAACAGAGGTATAGAGAAATTCAACATATAAAAATAATGACATAATTACACATAAGGAAGTAAGACAGAGACACATAAATATACAATATACGTACATTGTTGGCGAATATAAATTTTATTTATACGAGCTTTAGAAACTGGCAGAAGTGCGAGCTTTAGCGAGCATTTCTCGCCTGTTTCGCAACGAGTACAAATAAAATTTATGTCGCCGGCAATGTTCGTATGTTGTGTTTATCCTGCAATGATAAAACTCCCCTACTGTAAACTAATTTAAGGTCAAGTAGCAGTAATAGACAGTATCCTACAAACTCTTGTATTTTTGCATGAAGGTTCAATTTTTATCCTCTATCAGAATAACTAAAGAAAAATATGGGTATCCAGGCTTGTTTTTTTTTTTATTGTTACAAAGGTTCAAAATACTGCATAATTTCATGCATTTACAAAGGATTTATACAGAAAATATTTTTCCTCACCTAAACACTTTGTTTATGTTCGAAAAATCCACTGAATTTCATCCTACAAATCCACGAAAACTACTGCGTTAAAGTAGAGGTTATGACGTTTAAAAAAACATAAAAACATATGGGGGTATCTAGGCTAGTTGTTCAGCAGTTGATCTTTGAATAGTAAAATTGCTTTACTTTTGTGTAAAAGTATGCAAAAGTCCGCCAAAGAGAAAGCAACGTCATAGAAACGACGGCGTCAACAATACAAAGGGAATGTACTGTTGTGCTATTCTGGCGCTATGCACCAGATGGCGTTCAATTACTGCTACTTGGCCTTAACGTCAAAACCTGTTTTACGAATGAAAATTTAACAGCGGCATTTGTGGCGCAATTGAGTCATATCATAACGTCATAGGCAAAGTTGCATTATGACGTCCCAATAACGACGTCCGGGATCCAGTTTACAAAGCTTTAGTCAGTGTTTAATAAGGCTTGGGGTACCAGGAGATGATATACAGTCAGTGACAGTATATCACAAAAATTTATACAGTCAACGCATTTAAGCTGCATTAATAGAACCATTGCAGGATAGCATAAAATAACATCTCTCTACAAACAAATGGGAGTAAACTACGGCGTCTTTACACGGAAATCGTAACGGACACCACAATACGTAACTTAACACATTATACATGAAGCTGCACAATACGAACTCCCCACAAAAGAAAAAACTGGGAGTGACATCAGGTGCTTTAGAAGTGTAAGCATGTCCTGCATTACAAATTATACATAGTTAAATTTTAATAAAAATAAAAAGAAATATTTTTAAATAGTTCGTATATTTTCTGTTTTACAGAAATTTCAAAGCTGTTTTATTTAGTCTCATTTCTCTCTAATTAGTTTCAAGAACTTGTTGAAATATAAAATTCTTTTGTTCTCAGCTTGAAAGCTTGATTAAAAGGTAGTACGAAACATTGTTAATCATTTTTTTACAGTAAGACGTATCAAAATCCGAAACATATCCGAATTCATATCGGACCACAGTGGTGAAATCTGGTCAGAAAAGGTGAATGATATATCACGGATTAAAACCTGTTTTTCAGTCTTTGTGTTTTTCTGCTAGCCGAACACTTAGTGCGTACTTTGACTGAATTTTTCTAGCACTTCCTCTCGCACAGATAGCTTACGGATTTTGCAATAACCGAGCATACAAAATCAAAATTTTTATCTTAAGTTGTTATAAATGACGCATATAAAAAGATGAGAAAAACAATGAATGTTAGATACAAGGTCGCGCAAAAAAAACATCGACTTTATCACAACAAATAAAAAAAAAAGAAAAAAAAAAAAAAAACAAAA
>JAOXYI010099182.1:0-19375 GCA_028566495.1 Lithophaga antillarum | reverse complement strand
TTGGTGGAAAATGCCTTAAAAAATAAAAAAATTTGCGTGGAAAAAATAGGGACAGGTGGGGATGAAAATCTAATAATTAATTCATTGTTGCCTTATCTATTTAAACATGAGGAATCATTATGTCTGGGACTTGGATAAAATGCAGAAGTAAAGGAACACTATTTGCTGTTCTTCATCCTGAAGTGACAAAATTTCTTTTATATAGAAATAATGTTATTTTCTTTTTTCAGTTTGATAGAATAAAAGGTGGAGGGAAAGAAAAGAAAGGACCTAAGAATGCAAGTACACTACCAAACAAATTACCAACAGCCAGTGAATCAGATGAAACCAATGGATTTCGTGCTCCAGACACCAGTGCACTGTCTGATAAAGAGGTGTTGGATATGTTCGAAAGGATGCTGGTTAGTCTTGATTAAATTTGAAATTATTTTTTTCACATGTTCATCACATGATCATGTCGCAGCTCATGCAATTGATTGCTGAAAATCTTGACCATGATTAATGTTGAAGCAATTGCAAAATTGAAATTTTAGATATTTCCCAGTCAGATGATCTATAGCTTCATCCTACAGCATGACACTTAACTGGCCACAATGGGTGCGCTCGACATGTACCTTGAACGACAAAGTTCACTATTTACTTACCGAAGGTCGGTGGTTCTCTCCAGAAATTTTTGCTTCACCAGTAAAAGTGGTCTCTGTGATAAAGCTAGAATATTGCTGAAAGTGGCTTTAAGCCATAATCAGACAAACAATGCAATAAATTAAAAAAGAAGAAAATAGCTGTAGTAAAAAATACACTGTAAGTAATGGTTATACATAAGGTTTGTCAGTTCAGAAATGTGGCATTGGGCTTTGTTTTCACAAACCAGTTCATGTGTATGCATTATGTAAACATCATTAGTGGAGGTTGCTGAGTCGTAACCACAAGCCTAGGGTTTGAGCTTTATGTGTTAAGGTTTCCAGACACCTACCCAAGGTTGGGGGTTTCACAGGTCAGCTCTATAGCTGTCTTTGCTTTCCTCTCCATCACGAAAAAGCTAAAAATTGCTGGATTTGAGGATTAACACAACAAACCAACCCAACCATTAGTAAAACATAGTCAGTACTATTGATCTCTGACATTAGACAACAATAGTATTCTAAGTATTCTACATTTAACAGAGGTGGTGTACTCCTACTGTTATCTATATGATATGATAGATGTTTGTTTAGATGTTATTAAGTCCTTGAATAAACACTTCAGTAAATATTAGGGTGACCTTACTTTATTGAACTGTATTGATACATGTACTGCTTCAGGATGAACCAGATGAATTTTATGGAAGAAAATTTTGATCCTGATTATTTTTTGCATGAAAATTTTGAGCTGGAAAATAATCCATTATGACAAAGCTCGGGGTGGTTTTTTTTAAAGAGAATCTTGAATTTTTGCGTATGTGTTGGAAAAGGTTGTCAGTTGGTTACAAGCAAGAAGAAAAAGCTCATATCCTGTACTGCATGTTCTTTTTCATCAGTGGCAGTTATAATATTTTTTTTCAACTTCTGGCACTGGAAACTTTTTGGAATATCTTCCAGTCGAAAATCCTCACCCTTCACCACCACCATCAGTAATCTTTACTTTCTATTGATAATGATGTTGTTCAATAGGGAAATCATTGGTCCCTGGGGTAGATGAGTTATGTGTGACTTGTGTGAATTGCCAAACAATTTTGGTTTGAAGTTTTTGGAGCTATGGTATAGAGAAAAGACTGAATATTTAAAAAGATGTTATAAATTTCCAGGCTTTTAATATAAGAAACTTTGTTTTGATATATGAAATAATGACAGTTATGTATATTTTAACATTGATACAATTAGACAATAGTATTAATGTCATTCAACTTTGAAACAAAAATACTGTACGATCATACAAGTTGATATTATGGATTTTTATGATGTTTTCTTGAACTATGCTTTTTGTAAAAGGAAGAATAAATATTTATTTTTTTTTAATTATGTTAAAATTTTAAATTTTGATCAGTTACAAAATACAAATGTATTTCATTGTGAATAAAAAAAATAATTCCTAATATACATTGATTTTGTGAAATACAATACTGATTATTTTAATACTAAGTATTTATATTGCAGATAGAGTAAATTATATCGTAAAATTATTTTATATAAATATGTAAGATCAATAAGGCCACATATGTCCACTATCATTGATCTGAACCATTGTCACTATTGAAAATGTTAAAAGGTTTCAGATAATGTGTTCAATGATGATTGTAAATTGCTTTTCAAATGGATGTTATTTATAGGTCAAAAAGAAATGATAAAATCCATATAAATTCTTGTATACATGGCTTCTATTAAGGACAACCTGTCCTACGACATACCATCAAATTTTGTGTTTTTCTGTCTGAAGTCTGTATTTTACTTGGTTGTTAATTTATGCTAAAGTAATTGGGTATTGATTTGATAGCTGTTATCGTATAGAAAATCAAATCAAACTGGCAGATTCAGAGACTGTGCAGTGTGTACCGAAACTTTCTGACATAGTAGTCCAAAAAACCATAATAGAAAGTATTTTCTATTAGCTAATACCAATTTCAGACAAGTTCTCACTGAAGGGGCCTCGGTGGCCAAGTGGAGTAGGTAGTTAGTCATATCTACTACGATCACCAGCATTTCAACACTGGGGTTGTGTTTTAACCTTGCTCAAGGTGTATTGGACTCCCAACTTTAATTGATAAGGATTGCCAGTTTTCCAGCTGAAGGTCGGGGTTCTCACCAGGTACTCCGGCTTCCTCCCCTAATAAAAACTGGATGCCAGGATATGGCTGAAAAATTGTTGAAAGTGGCATAAAAACCTGATTCAACCAACCAGCCATCACTAGCCTGAACCAATTTTTTCTAGACTTTGGCAGTGGGTTTTTGGTGCAAATTGCTCAGAGAGAAAGAGAAAACCTCCAGTCAGGAATGAAAATTATTAGGTGTACAAGTTTCTGTTTACAAAATAGCTGCACATTTTGTGTTTTGTCATTCACTGGAGAAAATATATCATCTGGTTTATGTCAGCAGGTGTTCTCTCATAATGTCATAATAATTACAGTGATTATAGAATATATATATAGAAGTCTATATGTACACCTGTTTCAGTGCTAAATATTTTTATGCCTCTTAAAAAAATTGACAGGAAAATAAGTGTCTTTCTGTATGATATTTTGAGTTTTGTTAGATGGATATCATGTCACCAGTAGAACATTTATACAGTCCAGTTCAATTCTCGAAGGGCCTTGGATGGCAGAGTGGTTACAGTCACTGACTAAAATGACCACTAGCCTAACACCACTGTTGTGGTTTCGAGTCCTTCTTACCCCAGTTCATGTGTTGAGGTTTCCAGACACCTTCCCAAGTTTGGTGTTTCAAGCGATCAGCTGGTTAGCCATCCAGACTTATCTCCCCTAGTAAGTCTAGTAGTCACAATATAGCTGAAAAATAACTGAAAGTGACAATAACTGAAACAATCCAGTCAATTTTCAATCAGTGATATAGTTCTGAAAATTTCAGGTGGAAAAATACAGATTAAAGTTAATTACATTTCCCAATATGACCACATTTTTTGAAAATCTAAGAATACTTAAAAAATATGCTGTAGATGACAGATATGTAAAATCTTCATATGTGAAAAGATTTTCAATTGTAGTAAAGTGGTCAAGATTTTATGGCCAATGAGAATACGAATTAATTTTCATTAATTTTAGGTATCCACAAGATGTCTTCAAAAACATCTGATGCAGTCTTCACGGTTAGCCACAGGCCCGAGATCGGGCCTGTAAGAATTTCTCTTGCAGGCCAGTATAATCTATTAAAAAAGATCTCAAAAAGATGGTGTGGGCCTGTGGGCAAAAAAGTTTATCGTGAAGACTGCATTGCATGTGTAATGAAAAAATAATTTTATCTGCCTATTATAAACTCATTTTACAAAAGATTCATAGTTAACAAGATGAGACAGCCATATCTCTTTGGATTAAAAGATCTACAGTTCAGTGTCTTGTCTAAATAACATTTTGGAATACTTTTAAGGATTTTTCTATTTGACAAGAGTAAGTGCTATTCATAAAAATTATTAATATATTTTAGTGGAAGAGAAATGTTTCTGAAAAACTGTGTTTCTTTGATGAATATGGCTTGGAAACAGTATTATATAGCAGTGGGTTTTTCTGCCCCAGTTCTAATGAAATTAGATTGCAAAAATATAGAAGACTGAACATTTCCTTCTCGAAGATTCATCACTATTAATACCCATTTCCAGGATGACTGAGGCATGACAATTAGATTGAGAAAATATTTTGGTCGATGCAGTTAGGTTTTATTTGTAATTTTCATTTTCATGACCAGGCTTTATCGAATCTTGCATAATTTTCATATTGCTGAATTCCTCCAAACCCTTCCCAAAACTGCATAATTTTGTTTACTAAGATTTGCAGACCAAAATAGATATTACATAATTTTATTGGTGTAAAATTGAATCCAAATCACAGTTAGTTCTGTGTTTGAAATAAGAATTAGTAAGATTAGGCTTAGATTTAGTCAAGGAAAACCTATTGTGTAATTTTATGTTTATATTTTTATACTGTCTGTACATGCATATTATAGTAAATGTTGAAAGAGTAAACAAAGGAATAAACGGAAGAATTACCAGATTGGCTGGTACTTCACAAATGAAGTTTCAGTTGTGAATAATGCCAGCCTTGATCTGAAATACACTGTTAGTCATGCCCACACTCCAAGAAGCCCCCTTTCTGTCTGGTTTAAACTGTAAATCATTGCTGCACTCCAAGAAGCCCCCTTCCTGCCTGGATTACACTGTAAGTCATGCCCACACCTCAAAAAGAACCCTTTTTGCCTGGATTACACTGTAAGTCATGCCCCCAATCCAAGAAACACCCTTCCTGTCTGGATTTCACTGAAATTGGTATCATACATTTATATATGTATAAGTTATGCTGATATTGACAGAAGCATGCTTCCTGCCTGGAATTCACTTTAAGTCATAACCACACTTCCAGAAGCACCTATCAGCCTGGTTTTCAACAAAAATATTTGAAGTGCCCACCTATGGTCATTGCAGGTAGCCTTTCAAAGGTTTCAAAAATGGTCTTTTTGTCCTATAGAATGTACTATTTGAAACTGTGCTTCTACCAGAAAAAGTATAAATATGGCACCAGTATTTGTTATTCACAGTTTCAGAAGTAATTCAAACTATTTTCTAATATCTTCAGTAAGTGTACTTGTTTTTCTGTTTTAAATACGCTGGGAAGTTGATTCTAGGAATATGTTTCCGTTTATCCCCAAAGTAATAGTATTCCAGGATTCAAGTTTTATAAGTACCTTACATAAAGTCATTGACAGAGTATTGAACTTCGACAATAGTGACAAAAAGAAACTTGCATAATATGTCTAGTGGTTGAAGTAATAAGAAATTTGATTAAATATAGGTTCGCTGACGGTAATATCCCCTGAGAAATATGAAGATCATTGTAAGAAATTAGAGAAACAAAAATTTGAATGTCAGTCTTATTAATGTTTGAATGATTCTGGGATACCTCTACATGTTCAGTGGTCCCCCAGCAAAGGCCAGTTCACTCTACATCAGGACAGTATTGTATTATCCCCCTCAAGGGAGTCCACCCCTGTTATAAGGCCCTGTTTGAGTGTAGATGGGGCATTCTTATAAAAGAGGGACTGCTGAAATACTTTATTTCTGACTTGTATAATGATTTTCTGCGACCAGAGATTTTCTTTGTTGAAGATATTGTCTGATCTTAATATTAATGTCATTGTCAAGCAAGTTTGTCACGCCACGATATGATTGAAATTCTTATGAGATTACACTTAAAGAAATTCTTTACATCTGACTTCTAGAAATAACAGAATGAAAGGAGTTTTACAGTATGTCCTTGTCAATAATTCTCAGAAATTCTTTGTGATTACTGGTTTTCATAGTCTCTGAGAATTTGTTGGTTCAAGGATTCTGAAATGTTCTAAATGTAATAAAGCACAGTAAATAAGGAATTTAATTTTAAGGATATGCTGAACCACTTATTTTACAAAAACTTGAATGTAATCCACTGGCCTAGACACCTTTGATACTGACTAGTTTATCTTTGGAAAATGTTTATTGGCCACACTTTACTCAAAATTCTCAGTTTATAGGCCAAAATGTTGGCTATGAGGCCAGGAATTTTGGTCAGCAGTGTCTGACATGTATTAGAATGACACAGTTTAAATGCACTTCAACCTGTTTTTTGTGACCATGTCTTGAGAGAGCACCTGCGTTGTAGGACCAGTTCAAAATGTCACTGATGTTTTAAGTAAATTTCTCTCAAAACAGAGCTGCAATAGTAGCAAAGTGGGTTTAGATCTTTGTCCATTTCACTTGTACATTCCTTCAAACTGACTAATGTTGGGAATTTAAGCTGTTACTTTCAGAAAGTCTTTTGTTCTTCAATATGGGCAAAGCCTTCCATCGCTGAAAGCTTGTGTACACTGTATACATTGTACACATAAATCAGGCCACATATACTGGATTAGAACCAACAAACACCAGAACAGCTGTTAACAGTGAATTGTATACAACTATATAAATATAGACAAACTGTTTAAACCTACTATAATAATAATCTGCCATGTTTCATCTGAGAAAAATGTTGGGAACAGATTGTTTTTTTCACAACATAAACAGATTTGGATTTACTACAATTTTTTTTTTTCATTATGATTTTCTTTCTTTTGATTTGTCCATTTCAATAGTATATTGTTTGACGGTTGCATCATACACAAAACTTCAAACCTTCAGTTAAAACCCAATTTATGTGTAAATACTGTCATAATTCTATTCCTTCTAAGATAGTGTTCAAAACAATCAAAGTTTGTCTCATTAAATTTTAATTGCCATCATCTTTGATGCACTGAAAATGGTTAAATAAACATAGAAAGAGGAACCTTAGGAAAATGCTTTGCTGCAAGGTTTTGCTCATTTTCCAGAACATAAAACTGGTACTCATTTGAGTAGATATGAATCTTTACTGTTGTAACATTTTCTTTTCCAAAAAAATGATAACTACTAAAGTAACTACATATGGACTAGTGTAAATTGTGTCAATAAAAGACATATGGACCTTATGTCCCTATCCAGTATTTGAAGTAGCATTTGCCCATGGGTATGGCACTAAAAGAATTGGTAACCTGATGGCCAGTAATGACACTGAAAGGGTAAAGATGACTGGAGAGCCTACAGCTTTTTGTTTCAAGGATATTGGAGAAGAAGTCACTCAGATTGATGCAGAATCAGTCCTGCAGAAAATCATAGTCTCAGGAAGAACTGATCCCGGAGCTGCAGGAAATATCAAAGTCTAAGACAGAACCAGTCTTGCTCAGAACATCAGAGATAAGGCAGAACAAACATAAGACAGTAAGAACTAGTTGTACTGAAAGCATGAAAGATGAGGCAGAACTAGGTCTGCTGAAAATATCGAAGTCTGATGAAGAACCCATCATAGTAAGAAGCAGGACCAGTCACGATGGAGTCATCTACATTTTAAGTCTGAGGCAGAACCATTTCTCCTGAAAAGACCTAAAGTCTAAGATCAACCGGTTTCATCTGAGATAGAAGTCGTTCTGTTAAAAACACCAGAGTCTGAGACAAAAATCCATCATTTTGAAAGAGTAGACGACTAAAGCAGAAAAGATCTCAAGTCTAAGATCATCCGGTTTCATCTGAGATAGAAGTAGTTCTGTTAAAAACACCAGAGTCTGAGACAAAAATCCATCATTTTGAAAGTATGGACGACTAAAGCAGAAACAGCCCTGAAAATTCAGAGTTTCTAACAGAACCAGTCTCAGTCTGCTAAGAACAAAGTCTGAGGGAGAACAAGTCCTGATGAAAACGTGATATATATTAATTTTGATAGACCAAGGTTATGTCTGCTGTTCCAGTAAATTAACATTTATACCACTTTCTAAGATGCAAATATTTTACTCGTCTAGAGGTCAGAAATCCAAAAAATAACCGTAATTGAACTTTATTTATACTGCACACTATGAATTAGCAAAACATATATTTTTTTGACCCATCTGTCATTATAGCTTGCTGCCTACATAAACTTATTTCTTATCCGATTTTCTCAAAATTTGTTTGGTAGGTTTTTAGTACCAATACTTAGATCAAGTTCAAATTACAACCACCTTTAAGAAGTCCTTACAGAAAAAAAAAGTTTTATACTATCCAGCCAGGACCATGGAGAGTATGAATCAGCTGATTTCTGTATTTTGGTGTGTAGGTATTGAGATGAATTTTATAAATAAATTTAACTTGCAAAATACTATGTGAAGGCAGGTTAATTTGACTAAACAAGTTTCTGTAAAAGTTGTGTGAAAGTTCTAATGCATTAGCATTAAAAATTTGTCCATTTTGAAAAAAAGGGGAGAAATGCAAAACTTGACTGTGCACTAGAAAGGTCCTAAAAAAAGTAAAAAATGAACCTACCCCAGATCCAGTTGAAAAAGAAAACATCTCGACAACCATGTATCAGTATTATTATCTCTGTATGTGTTAATATCCTGTTTCCACAACTGTCTCGCGTTAATTTTCACTAATCACTGAATAGAAAATTTCAAAATCAATTGTACATATGGCTTAATATAAGCCAGTGACCTGTTGATTATTCTCTGGCAGCATATTTTGAAATATTTTGTCATCTGAGACATAAAATTTAGCATTTCAGAAGTATCCTTCCATTTGTATAATTGTACTTTGATATTTTTTTGTTCTTCCAAGCTGATTAATTTTTAATTCTCCAATCTGCACTGATTTTGAAGTTTTAAATTTATTCTTGTCATCTCTTCAGAGCGAGTAAATTTTAGAATTGATTGAAGTAGTGATCTCGCTCAATACGACATATGTGATTATGTTGTAAGAGTTCATAATACAGATTAAAATATAACATAATCCTGTTATTACACTATTCTTGGCATGTAATTGTCGTGTTTCGACGATAAGACCAATTTAAAGATTTCCACGGTCAATTGTCATCGTTCTGAATCATTAAAAAATTCTTTGGTCAGATGCAGGCAGTTTCCGTATTTTCCACTTCAAATCTCCATCAATAATCAATTGCAGTAAAATGTTTACAGAAAGGTAGCAAACAGCTTGCCGAGGTATATTTGTTTAGGAACAGCTATCAAATCTCCTCTGTTCACACATGCAATGTGTAAATTATTGAAAATTTTACTGCGGATTAAGATTTACACAATTATAAAATCCTGAACACTAAGGTTTTAAAGTGTTTAATATTCGTAAAATTGTAAATCGGTAAAAGTCATCAATTAACTGTCTTCATTTGGTCACATTAAGATTCCTGTATACTGTTCGATGATTAAACTCTTCAGGATTTATCACCTTCATTAAGTTCAATAAATTTCCACGGAAGACTTTGTTTTAAGCTAAGTGTGATGCAAATTTTGTCCATTTCATTGCTTTGAAATTGTAGTATATCTGAGTGACAATAAAATTCCACAGAGATTTAGAATAATAGTGCAGTTTGGTTACAAAAAAGTTTTTTGCATTTTTATAGAAACAGTTTTCCGTGCACAACTCACATTTGACGGTATGTCGTATTGCAATTGCCCAGCATGTTTTAGGCTTCAGTTGAATATCTGTTAAATAAATCCTGTGTGTTACTTCAGTTACATTAATTTAAAGTCCTTTTTTGGTCTCGGAACAATTTATCCATTTTAGTAGGTGTCTGTAACAAAAATTTAACTTGACGCAGAATCCCATGGTAATTTGTTCTGTATTTTAAAAGCTATCACTAGATCTTCAGTTTGTTTAATTCTAAGTCAAGCTGTCCATAGATTTAGGGAAGTACACCTTCACTAACAATTTGTTTTAGATTTTGAAGGCATATGTTAATTATCTCTTCTAATCTTGTTAATTTCTGAGGGTGGCCATGGGAACAATGTCGAACTGTCAGTTCCAGTATATTAATCAACATGGACAATTGACCATTGTAAACAACACTGATTATTGATTGATCAGTAATTAATTACAACTCAAAATATCATTGTTTGTGAGTAAAATACAATCCTAATTATAAGGCTGTTCATAGAAATGATATTAATATTGACGTATGTCTCATCTTCCTCCCAGTGATCAAAGAAAGGAAAAACAAACGTGTGGGGATTACCGTAGGTGATTATAGGGGGAAATATGAAATATTAATAGTTAAGGAAAGCATATTATGTCATGTTATATCACAGGGCTGGACAAACAACAGGATGATGAATGAATCCACCTGCTGTGTATAGTACCTGTGCCAGTATTGTAGTAAACCAGTAATTTAACCATTCATGCATTTTTAAAATTGCTTGAAAGTAACGATATACACTTTTTGGTACATAAAAGTATGAATGGCAGTGTATGCACTTTTACAGTATTGTAAAGTACATTTCCTCATTACATTTTGGAAAAAAAGGTATTTAGAAGAAATTTCTGCATTTTTCTTCTTTTTTTTCAATGGTGCAAACAGAGACGTGTTCCAGTGAAACATCAACAGAATTAGCATGTCAGTTAAAGTGCACATGCTGATAACCTGGAAAAGTTTCAGTGAAAAATGAAAGATAGCTATTTTTGATTTCTTGATGCTGAAAATTGGAATTTCCTTGGGTTGATAATGACATGCAAACGACCACCGTGTTAATTATTTTCCTTAACCAATCCAAGTTCATGTTGCATAATTGTAAAAGTTATGATCCGCTATGTAATTGATGCCTGCAGGTTATTTTTGCCAACCATTAAAACTTGGGAGTTTTGTGGGATTAATACAGTGACAGTTTTCAGGAAGAATGGTAAAAAAATAAAGGTAGCATAACAAGTCATTTATGCCGATACCAACAAGTCATAGTTATTAACCAATCAAGATCGAGTTTACATTTGATGATAGGAACCTGTTCGTGGATTGAGGGAAAAACAATTAGAAGGGTAATAGAGTAACTGACACGTCTATATTGTAAATATATCCAAATAATGTATACAGTATGGCTTACATTGTCCAATCTTATGCATTGAATTCATTTTTCTGTCAAAATGTCAGAAACAGTAATCGAATCTTTTAGCAATGATGCCTAGCTAATGTACAGAGATCACTGTGTAGATCTCAATTTCTGTAATGTGGAAATAAATCCAGGGGGAGCTGTTATCTGTATTTAATTTGAAATTTATACAAATTTACTGTTACAGAATTGTACTTTATGACAACATTTGCTAGTACTTTTATGTTAAAATAGAGTTTTATAAAACTTCTGATGTTGCAGTTAAGATCTGCTTGAAGCTGGAATTTGCCAATGCTTTTTATTACATCTGATAGCAGCAAATCATGATCCCTTTGATACTGGGCACTACAGCCAAGCGGTGCCATTGTCACAAGAAATTTTGTTTTTTTAATGTTTTTCAGAAATAAGGACCAACTTAAATTGATCAAGTTGATACCTTGTTCCCAGTTTTACCTGTTCGTTTTTACAGTTATGCCCCTCTATAAAAATTTTATATAAATTTGTCTACTAAAAGGAAAAATAGTGAAGTGAATAGTATTTTTACATGTCAAACTAGTTAGAATGTAAGTGTTTTTCCAGAGAAATCGCTAATTGAAATTATACAACTTAAAAGTATTTCTGAGAAAAGTGTTAAATATTTGAGAAAAAAATATATTTGAACTTGCAAACTTCATGTACGTGATTTGTGCGTAGGAAGAAATTGTCCCCATTTTATGAAATGTAGGTTTTAGTGAATATGAAATAAAACCAGAGAAGATTTCTTTTGTTCTATAAATGACAGATGAAGTCTGTAAAGTCAGTTCTCTCATTACTGGCATAGATAATCTTTAATAATCCTTCTCTAGAGTTAAGATTTCAAATTCTGCATTGAATAAATAAATTATTGAACCGTTGTTATTGGTAACAATCGTAATTCAAAAAATTGTTGGCGATCTTTCTTGTTTAAATTTCATCTTTATAGCTGAACACAGACAGTTATGTGACACAAGGGATTAGATTTCTTCTCCTTTTAAGAAGTAGTTGATGTCTGTCATGTTGCCACCATTGTAGAGGGAATGACAGAATATTTTTGTTCCCCACTGAATGGGGACAATTAATTTCTGTGAAAAGTTTTATTCCATTTGAATAATGATTTGGGGAAATTTTTGTAGTTCTTTACCCACATGTTGTAAAATTATTGTGTTAATTGTTGTGTTTGTTATCCTCGATTGTGATGATTTGTTTATTAGATGCAGCTTTTATATTGAAGTATACGTGTAGGTGAACATGAAATTCCTGATATAAAATGGGATTAAACATCTAGTATAACTTTTATGGTAATTCCTGCTAAAGTACAGTGTTCTAGAATTCTTTTTCTAAGGCTTCCTAAATTACCACGGAACGTTGAATTTACTTTCCGTTACTAAAATGTGTAATTGTGAACCAGATATGCAAGATACAAGCGGCAGCATGTCAACAACAGACAATCACTGGTTCCAGACATATCATACTGAATGTGGATGAAATCATTTATTGTCCTGTTGACACAACATAATGTTACAAGCAATTTTCAGGCATTGGCTAGGCCAGGATGACCACTGACTCATGACCACTGGCCTAACACAACTGTTATGAGTTCTAATCCCACTCCACCCCTTCATGTGTTAAGGACTGTAGACACCTACCTAAGGACAGGTTTCACCACTCAGCTGGATAGCTGTCCAGGCATTCCTCCACTTGAAAGTCTGATTGTCACGATATATGTGCGGCTGAAAAATTGCTGAAAGTGACTAAACCCCAACACCGAACACAGGTGGCTGTTCTGATTCCCTTGTTTGTTATAATGAGCACTAAAATCCTCAGAAATGTACAGTTTTACTGATAAGCAGATAAGTGACTTTGAAAATAGGTCCCGTTTCCTCCTTTTGGTCCCCATATTTCTTAACATTAATGGATAGTACATTTTTATTCTGAAAACTGTTCATTTTTTTCTGTCATAAGACATGCAAATGATACGTTACTTTCCTTATAGCTTTAAGATTAGCCCTTCAACATTCTCAGTTTTTCTTTCTTTTTTTCAGAACTTTGACAGCAGTGAATCCAAATTAAGAAGAGAATTTGAAGTATATGGACCAATCAGAAAGGTAGGTTACATAGACTGTTCTTCATACTTTAAATTTTATCGCATGATCTCAATTATTTATGCCCAAGTTGCTGAACCCATCTTTATTACAGAAACCTATCTTCATAACAGAGGCACTTTGAAGAATTTCTTAAGATAGTTCAGAAGTCTTCATGGCATTTTTAGCTGCAGTGAAAAACATATTCTTAACCCCTGGGATGCCTGCTAATGTAATGTTTTATTACATCAGTTTTGATCCTGAAGCCAGAGTACAAGCTGCTTTATGTTTGTCGTAAATAAGGACGGGAAAAGCAGTTAATACTTGGTATAATAATTTTATATGATTCCTTATAGAAGGTTATGATATTACAAATTAAATTTGATGAGATTTATTCATGCAGCAATGGCTCCCCACTGGAAACAATTGATTTCTTGTGGAAGCTGTAATGGGAAAAAGTCCAGGCCTAATGTAGATTTCCTGGCATTCAATAAAGAACTTGTATCTGTATGTGTACAGTTTTCATGGCAAGTTGAACATTTTTGCATAACTGAGAAATCATAATGCACTGATGTCTCGACTTTTCTAGCAACACTGGACAGAACAGAAAGGAAAAGTACAAACAGGTTTATGATAATTTTTTTTTTTGGCAGGGGTGGCGGAGGAGGGGGGTGGAGAGAGAGTGTAAGATTCAAGTCTGAAAACAACAGTCCTGAACTCTTGACAGTTTGACTGAATAACATTGCCAAAAAGGAGGAAGAAATTACCGGGTAAGCTGTAAAAGTTTTTAACTGCCCTTGTCCTAGTTTATATACAATTTTGTAGAAAGCATAAGAAAATATTTGTTATTATTGGAATATCAGTTGTAAAGAGTGGTTGGTTAGTGGAGATATGGTGTAACATTCAGCAGCAGTTCTCAGTTTTATCTTGGATACCAGGCTTATTGGGGGAGAAGTATCCAGCTGACCAATGAAAATTCCCAACCTTAGGTTGGTGTCTATGAAGTGGATTGTGAGGCCAATGTTCGAATTGTTAGAAGATTCAGGAAAATGTGTGAAAGCATACAGACTTGCACCAAAATGAGCTACAGTGCAAGTTAAATTTCAATATTTGGTGCAAAGCTTTACATTGATGTTACTTGAAACATTAAGATTCTCAAAATTTTGGAATTCTGAATTACCAAATATTGCAGCCATATCTTGGAACAAACATATGCACCACTTGTAAGTGTTAAAGTTTATATCAGGAGCCAATTCACATATCTTGATAAACTTTAAGATTGTGCCTCTTGGTACTAAATATATATATACTAGAATGCCCATTGTTAAGAAATTCTAACCTGTATCAAAGATGGCTGCCATTGCTTAGAAAACATGATGTACATCATGTGGAAGTGCTGTTCTGGTGGATACTATGTGACTTCACTGAATATATATTGTATATTATTATCATGAGCTTCTTTTACACAATTACAGGACCGTAATTAACATTTTTAATGGGGTAGTTAAAAAGTGCTTCCTTGACCTGCATTTGCATACACAATAACCCTTGATTCACTGCCTTCTCTACCAGCTTTGCTATGTTAAGCAGTGCTTAGAAAACTGAAAAAAAAGTGATGACATATTGAAATTGGGAGAAATAATGTGAATTGCTGATGGAATTACATGTGACCAATCCTGGTGCCAAACACAAGATTTTATGATGTGTTACTTGTAGTCATATACAGTTTCAGGTTCTTATGAATATTGACTGTACTGTCTTAAGGATAGGTAAGCGTGGTATTGAAAACATGGGAGGGATAATTGAAGTAAATTCAAGAGCAGTACTTACATATTTTGATTGGACTAACTGAGTTAAAGGTGGTGATTAGTTTCAATACGACATTGTATGGCCACAGTAAATCAAGTAACTGTATCACAAAGGGTAAGGTCATCGGCAAATAAAAGAAAAGAATCTCACTTCACAGAAAGTAAAACCGCAACAGAAATAACATAAATAAATTTTGCCATTTTTTATGATGTATAACATCATTTATTTTTCTGGAATTGATATCTATTACTTCTGATTATTAACCCTGACTATAATCTTTGATCCAGTATCTAGTTCTGATCGGTTTCTGTCAGAATCTATTTCATCAATAACTATTATTTATTTCTCTTGATCAACTGCAACATGCAATCTGTATCATTAACTTCAATGCATGTGGGCATGTTTGATGGATGATTTGCATTTGGTGTAGGAATGACTTCTGTGTGGTTTGTGCGTAACTGTTGTTTGTTCTGGTTTTCGTGGCATGTGCTGACTCTGTTGTAACTTTTGTACAAGCTGAAGAACTAGAAACATCTGACAGATTTTCTGTTATTTTCGCTCTCCGGATATATATGGGGTGAACAGGAAAGTCTTGCAACATTGTATACATGAAAATTGTGGTTTTAGTACATGTATGCATGTGGAATGTTTTTCTCCAGAATAAAAACAGGCTCTTTCAATATCACAATAAATCAGTTGCTAGGTTTTCATCCCTGCCCGCCCCTATTTTTTCAATACAATTTTTTTTTCTTTTTTGATTTTGAAGAATGTGCTTGTTTTTCTTCATGTTTAAGGTGTTTTCTATCAAAATAGACAAAAAATAAAAAAACAAAATTCACCCACCAGCCCCAATTTCAGGAAAAATTTGGATGAAAATCTAATAATTAATTTGTTGAGATCTAACTGAAATCCTGACCTTCATTATTGTAGTTAAATTATACAGACTAGGATCTTGGTAATGGATGAATTCCTTCTGTATTTTGCAATCTTTCAAAAGTTGTTCATCACAAGGTTTAATATTGCACATTAAGATTTTACTGCTCACATCCCAAATTTCCTCAAGGCGGCAGTCAAGCCTTAAAAAAATTGTTTTTGTGATCCAGCTTGCCAATATCTTCATTCTTAATTGTTTTTATCCCTGTATTCACTAGATAATCCTTACTATCAATCTTTCCACCCCATTTTCTCATGCTCAAGATTCTGCTTATCCTTAGTTATGTTTATGTTAAAATTATTCCAGGTGTTGAAATTCATTTTCAGAGGTTTATTAGATCTCACCCAGGTAGTGCCTGACAATTTAATGCATGGAGATAAATGAGGAATCAAAAAGATGCACTGTTGCAGATTTACATGCAGAACTAAATACAGCAAAAAAAGTCAACAAAAGACAGTTAAGATTAGAAAATTACTTTCAGTCATTTGAACCGTTTCATGTAAGTTTGGTGATTTCAAAAATTACATTTTGAATTTTAAAATTCTTTTACATCTTTACTTTGAATATTTATAAAATTTTGGCAAAATACATCAGCCTCAACAGAAATTTACTGGATTTCAATACTACATAACAGTTGGGGTCATGTAGCAATATATTCCACACTATAGCTAATTTTTCAACATTGATTAAAAAAGACATGAATAATTTACTTCCTGGTCCAAAATGAAACTGATTCCTGGATTGATTTTGGTAATAAAATACCTTTTGTTCATTACTGTCAGTGTTAATTTCAGGACTTGTATGTTATGATCTGATTAGTTGAGAACGAGAATTTAGTGTTTTGAATGCAATAAACATTGCATGCCTAAAAATAGTATATTTCTGATTATATAAGATGCACTTTCAGAAGAATTTTATTATGATCTTGTCTGACAGAAATTGTCAATTTCCAGTGCAATGTGCAAAAATACAGTTCTGATCAATTTATTCTCTAACGTTGAGGTTGGTAATGATATTGACAATAAAGCTGAAGTATTGATACAGGAATCCTTAAAGCTGTGGGAATGTAGTTGGTCCAGCATTAATAGTATGGCATACAGCGCTGAAATACCCAGTACATGTATGACAAAATATTTACATAGATGTTGAAGACAGTTCCCTCCAGTTTTTTCTATACCCTCGTAGATATATTTATTCAATGCTGTTTAGTTTGCATGGCAGTTTTAGAAAAATCTTGTAAAAATACCAGAAAGCTGGTCTGTGACTGCCACATACATTATTTGGAAGACCATTAGGACCACATATATATCTTTGGTTTCATACCTTCAGTTGTTGGTTTAATAATTTTTTGTTTCTTTTTAAGTTATGTTTGTTATGGAATTTCTGAGGAACAGAATTCCAGTGTTCAGAGATCACATTGTCTGGGTATCATTCACTTGCAGAACAAACAGACTTGTAATTATTGTTTTGGCTGGGTTGTATAAAGGAATAGATCAATAATATCTGAGTTGCTTAGATTAACACATCTTAATTTCATTAAGTTGTGTGTTGATAATACAAACCAACTGTATACCTAGCAGCACACATGTAACATTAAATGTACTTCTGTAGAGAGAATTGGCGCCTACATGTACTTTGTATCAGTTCTGTAATTAATGAATGCATTATGTGTGGTACATTTATATAGTGAAAGGCATTTCAGAGTAGAAAGGAATGAATGTAAATGTACAGGGGACAAAACTCTGCAAGTACCAGATAAAAACAAGAAGAATAGGTCTCATTATCCTATGAACAGCCTTTTATCTTGAAGTCATCGTAATTTTTTCAACATTGAGTATAAACCCCCTACGGTACGGCGGTTAGTTAAGATAACTCCTAGCAATATGAGCAGGAAGTAATATCTAACTCTTGATAATATTTTAACTTAATTATTGATATATATTAAAAGGGCTTTGTAAAGCAGGCTTTGCTTATAAGTGTGACTAATTATGGGGTCTGTAAACAAAATAGGTAAGGATCAACCTGGTCACTTCTTCAATATTTATATCATAGAGTGTTTTAGGATGTCACATGCTTTCATAGGCTATTCTTCTTGGAATTGTCTCTTAGCTTAGGTTTCAAATATTTATCTGAACGGATTACTAACCTATCACCGCTAAAGTGTGAGATCGTGCCCAACTTAGGCAAATGCAAAAACAAGTTCACTCAGCTATTACTTTATATGGAAAAGTTTTATCAGCTTCCCCTAGCATTAAAGTGTTTGTCATTCCATAGCTGAAAAATTGCTGAAACTGACCTTAAACCCTCTGCAAACAAACAAACAAACAAACAGGTTTCAAGTTGAGCTTGTTAAGAAGTTAATTAAGAGTAAACAGAGACCTTACCTCTTCACCACCACTTCCCCAGAATAAGAATCCTCCTAATCTGTTGTACATTGAGAACTATTAATGTCACAAGTCTGTCTGACAAAGACCCAAAATTCCACTCTAATGAAATGCACATTTTGACAAGATATTAGACATCATTACACATTATAGGGATCACTTGATGATAAAAGGAGAAGTCATCCACAGCCTATTAAATTCCCGTCACAGGATGAAAGTCGTGTCAAACCTTTGATTTGGTTAATATTTGGATTTTTTGTTCTTTGTGTATGAACATGCATGACAAATGCTGCATGTACTTTTGTTAGTGAGCAACTTAACGTCTTAGCAAGTTAGCAGATGATTCAGAAATGATGTTAATTTCTCACAAAAATTAGTCCACAGCAATTGCATAGAAACAACTGTGAGTTGTACTTCGTAACACCACAGTGATGGTTATCTCTACTGCATGTTGAAGCATATTTCCGTTAATAGAAAGAGTGACCACAGTGCATGTAATTGTACATTTCTGAATTCCAGGTAGTTGTTGATATTTACACGGTGACTTCACACATACGTTCTAGTTTTAGAAGGAATTTCCTTAATTAAATGTAACTGAATACTGCAGTCGCATGCAGACTTTGTAGAAGAGTGAAAGAGAGTTGTATGGACCTAAAGCTAATATTAACTGTTTAAAAATGACATAAAAATGGTATTCTTTGCCAACAATTTGGCAGTAAAGAAGGGAAAGTCTATTTTCACTGTTATTAAGTAGTGAAAGAATAATACACCATGATTTATCAATGTTCATGATTAGGCCAAGTCAAATTTATTCTTGGAATATCATAAATTCATTTGAGTTTAAAAAAAAAGAAAGAAAGAAAGAAAGAAAGAAAGAAAAGAGAGAGAAACAAGAAAAAAGGGAAGCAGATCTACATTCAAGGGATATTTCCCAATATATTGTAGTGAAAAGGAACCACCTAAGGGACAACTAATCCAAATTTGGTCTATATGTGTATTCAGTGGTTCCCTGTTAATGTCAAATAATAAAAGCACAAAAGGACAGAC
>JAOXYI010099072.1:0-12141 GCA_028566495.1 Lithophaga antillarum | reverse complement strand
ATATTTCTTACACATGTACCAAATGTCATAAAAATTGTATATTACAAAAGGCACACTTTAATAAAAAAAAATCTACCCATCTTGTTTTCTGTGATAGTGTTCAAAGGGAAATAACTCTAATGTAATATAAATATTCACAATCAGTTTAAATTCCCTTCCTACTAAGGTGATAATTTAGGAAGTCATTATTTGCATTTCTTTCTTAATAGATAACTTACCCAAGGGTTTTAACCACAAAATCTTGCAATTTCAAAACAGTGTTACCCTGACTCATGGTAACTGTTAAAATTCAGCTTCTATCCTATAATTATCAAGTCATTTCGGAGATCAAATTCCTAGTTAAGCGTAAATTATTACTGTCCTTCTGAAATAAATGATCCAGTCATCTTTCTGAAAAAAGTACAAATTTTACAGATGTCTCCGATTACCCCTCATAAACTTTTGTTCCTTACAAATATGTATTAAGTAGCATGAAATTTTAATGACAGACCAGTATCAAAGTTTCTACAACTTGACAAAAATGTCTAACCACATAGGCAGATTTCAGCCAAGGTGTCAAACAATTATTCTAACCACATAGGTTCATCTCAGTCAATGTGTGAAACAAAATAGTTTGTTTGTTTGTTCAAATACCTACATGACAATTAAAATATTTTGCATCTTCCTAATTTGCACTGTGTATGAAACAGCGACTTCCCATACAATATCTGAACACACTTTGTAGATTCTCATCCTCGCTCCTCCTCTTCCAAACCAGAGGTCCCCATCCCAATTTTTTTTCTTTTCCATAGTCCTCTACAACCAGCTTTTAGTTGTGTCTATAGTGATAGGAATTGGCTTTACTTCCATATTCGCTGTATTAAGTATCCATGCTCCAATTAGCACTTCCTCTACTATTTTCTGTCGAAAATCATACAACGCCCCCTTTCTTCAGATTGTTTCATGTTCATTTGTGGTATCGGGTTGCTATAAATATATAGCTGAAAACTTGGAACTTGGTCAAAAGGCTAAACATTAGTATGATTATGATAATCTGCTTCCTGTTTTTGTCATTTGTAATATCCCCCACCCTTTTAAATTTCCTAAGTCACTACTGGGTGCTTAGTACGACAAATACATATACACATGTATTTCTGTCTCCTATTATCATATATAGTTGTTTGGTAGAATAAGTGACAGAAAGCTATGAATGATGAAATAGTGTGGATCTACATTACTAGCTGTGTCATAAACAATGTTTGAATGAAAAAAGGTTATTGCACAGGATGACCATAGTACACACACAACCTCAGAACATTTGTACTTCATCGATGATTGATTTTTGATATTATTGGAATATTTTGTAAAAAATAAAATTAAATATCCTCCGACCTGCACCATTTGTTGGAGGTGGATGAGAATAGCTACTTATTGAGTTGATGTGACCTTATCAATTTTCAAACACAGATCCTGTTTTCTGTATAATATATTCTGTTAAATTTTTAATGCAAAAATTCTGTAATGCAAAATTATAATCATTTTTAATATAAAATAATGTAGTTACTTAATGCAGTTTTTTTCCCATTCCATGCTCGACACTGAAAATATACCAAGGTTATCTTTCTTATTACAGTGAAACCTGTCTTAACTGAACACCCATGTGACTGAAGCCAGGTGTTCGGTTTAGACAGGTCAAAAATACAAAGACAGTTAAGAACTTGGACCAAAGTAGCCATTTGGTTTATACAGGTTTCCAGTTTCTTCATTGTTCAGTTTAGATAGGTTTCATTGTACACACCAGCAGAAAATGTCACAAAACTGCATTCAAAATTTTAATATTCCATTATTCTATTGATACTTTTTCCCAAGAATATTCAGAATGAGAAACAGGATTGTGTGAAAAGAACCACAGTATGAACATGAAATTCTACTTCATATGTTTTAAAGGAAAATCATCAGATCACATGATGTATAACACATCAGATCACATGATACCTAATTTACTGACTGATTTTGTCACATGTAGATCTAACGTAATTATTTTTTTTATATGGGATGAACACCATTTACAGCTATACTGTGGTGAACATTGTTATTAGCTGAGGAAACTGGAGTACTCGGGAAGAACCACTCACCAACCCTCGAAGGTAACTGGAAAACTTACCACATAAAATGCAACTCTGTTTTATTGTAACCAAAAAAATCAGGTATAAACTCAGACCTTGGAGGTGATAGGCTAAAGGAGGAAAACTTTATCACATAAGTTGTAAGACAAGTGCACCTCTGTTTCTACTGTCACCAAAAAATGCAGGTATAAACTCAGACCTTGGAGGTGAGAGGTTACAGTCATCTACAGTTAGAAGTTACCAACTATCTACACTACTCAGCCATGACTGACCCTTACATTATTTAACTATTAAGACATTCAGCAAGTAAAATTGTTTATAAATACAAGAATATGTATCTAACGAAATTCAAAACACCAGTTCACGAAAAATAGTGGAAAAAGTTAAAAAATATTTATGTCAATAGATTTGAAATTAAAATAAAGCTTATTTCTCATTTTGATTCATCATGGTCATGCAGCTACAAATGTCCAGTACACTTGTACAGGGGATAATGGGTCCAATTATATTTTTGTTGTTATGTATTTTTCATGAAGCATCCACAAAACCTTCTTAATTAGAATGAATCAGGAATATTATGAATAGAAAAACCTTATTCTTTGATCTTCATGATGGGTAACTTTCATTTATTGTAATTCATTTAAAGGAACCCTCCATTAGGCCCCTTGTGTATTTCTCTACCACTAAGAGTTATCTCCCATAGCATGTAACTATTACTTAACATACAGCTGTTTTGGAGAAAAAATATTAAATAGGTCTACTAGTAAACAATGCATAGAGATGACACAATCTTAATAGACTGATTTTTTAGTTCTATAAATAAATAATAATTTACACTTAATAACCTCTTGGATGTCAACTTCATATGAAGCTAACATGAAACCCGTTAATAGTTGTATCAGCGAGGACCATCAGCACTCGAATCCATCTCCTCACGACACTATCCTGTGGTTTATTATATCTTATGAAATGTAATATACCTATTTAAATTTTTGTATACACTTTATAATAGACTTTTGTTAAGTATTTCCTAAGAGTGGAACAGTGGATGAATTTCGACAAAAGATGCGGTCATTTAACTCTTAATGAGGTGAATTTATGACCGCTGATCATCTTTTGCATCTAGCCACAGGTACAAGTAAGAAATTGTACACCAAAACTGACAGTGTCTTGTTTGTGTTTTATCTCATCAATCAGGTGGCAAGAAAACTTGGTAATGATTTGAATTTAAGTTTTAAAGACTAAATATGAATAATCTCTCTAATGTACAGAATTTAATGAGGTTAAAAACAGCATTTGAAAAAAAAGGTTAATGACACAGTTCATTGAACATACAAGTAAAACAAATGTCTGATTCTGAAATAAAAGAAATTTACATTGTTAAGGTAATATGTGGTTCACAGTTCAACAAAATTAATCAAATTTTTCTAAATGAACTAAAAAGGCATAAAAGTGGTTCCTCCCTAAAAAAAAGAGACAGAAACTCCTTCTGTTAACGAAGAAATGTCTCAGTTGAAGGTGAAAAATATAAATCTTTCTTTACTGTGCAGTTTGACAATGTGGTATAGGGGAGGTAACTCTAAATAACCTAAACAACTTTGAATGATTTGTAATTTATTGTGTAGAAGTACGCTTGGCTTGAATATAAACACTTTACTTAACTGAAGGACTATGAAGCAGTTCATAATTTACATATAATGAAATAATTGGGTGGTAATTCTTTTTTTCAAGATGTTAGTGTCTGCCGTAAAAAGTCGGCTACAGTTTATTGCATTATAATGTACTTCTAATGTAGACACTTTCACATATTGTAAATCAAGATATCTCCGTACTATACCTCTCAAATTTGTTTTATTACATCCGTATCCTTTAACATTTTATTTTTCTTGGGTAGAGGGAAATTGAGTCATTCTGAATTATTTTTGTTTTTGGACACACTGTGAACTAAATTTTTCGTTATTCATTTTAGCAATAAATTCAGCAAGAAAAAAAAAGACACACACACACACACACAAAATACATAACTAATCCTGAATTTTAAAATTTACGGTCTCAGAAATTTTTCAAAACTTTCCATTCAAATATGTTATTTATTCTTCACAAAATATCTTCTGTCCTTGTGTAATTGTCCTTTAACAGATACTCAGATATAATAATTCATATGACTTCCAGGGCAGTAAATGTTTTATTAAGTTTTTAACATGAAAGTTAATTTCGAACACTCTCTCTTCCCCACTAAAACATACTAAAATCGGACAGCATTCTCTTTTAGTAAACATTAAATTAGTTCAGTATTTTAGTTTTATACTGAATTTGTGGTGCCCACTAAAAATACATCTTTTGTACAACCTCGTCCTGAATATAGCTGAAATATTGCTTGCTGGACGTTAAACAACAATCAATCAATCAATCTTTTGTACAACCCCTTGTGTGAATAAATTTTCATTTTCTTCATTCTATAAAGACATTCTCAACAACACTAGTTATTATGAACATATTAGATATACTAGCAAACATTAAACATGTACAAATGATGTTTTTGCGCTTTTTATTTAACTTTAATTCACTCCATAATAATTCAACCATTTTAAAATTTACAGGTACAAATACACAATTTTATAGTCTAAATGGTTAGATTAATGCCAGTTTAACGGTATGAGCAAATGATCAAATTTTCCTTGCAAAATCCTTCAAGTTTAAAATTTTAATATCTGTGAATTTCAAAGTATTGTTGCTAATACTAAATTTAAACCATGAAATTTCTTCGCATGGTTCATTAAATGAGGTGCGGAGGCGTGCTGGATGTGCAGATTATTCGACAAAATGGTTCCTTTATGCTTTTACTACAGCATTTACAATTTAACAGACATTTATAAGCATGAAATACGTATTTACCACACAACAGAAAGTGAAAAGCAGATGGTCACAAAATTTAAGCAAATAATTTAAGATCCAAATTATTTTTACAAATTTTTAACAGACCCATTTTGGATGTATCAATACTTCCATAAGCAGGATATTTTTAGTATACTTTGGATAACATGTGCACTTAAAGGCAACTGATAGATAAGTAAAAATGTAGATTTGACAAAATAAGGAAACATTCAAATGGAACTGCATTCATCATACTGTAAACCTGGTTTTCACAGGTGGATAATTTTTCAATTTTTTACTTGGGTATAACTTTCACACATTCAGCAAAAACACCTGTATTATCTACATTATTATAAGTATTCAGGGTGGGTATAATTTTCGTACATTTCTTGCAGATACATAATACATATGTACATGAAAATTATCCTATGCAAAAATTTCTAGATTTACAATAGTTCCAAATCTTCATGCAGTACTACCCAAAACTGCTTTGGTTATAATTACCATTAATTACAAAGCCTATAAGCAGCTAGAAGCTCACATTTATTTATACCCCTTTTCTCCATTTTATACCTATGATTTAACATGAACTGATGTAAAGATGAATAAATGGACAGGCAGAAACTAAGACTGATGAATGAACAGACAAGGAAGATAAATCGGACATACCCCACACCAGCATAGCACAGTATAAACCTCATTTAATTTTATCTTACACCATGCTGAAACAGTCACTTAACCCCACAATATCTGTCTGATTTTCTACCCATTTTTACACTAGGCAGTGTGTCGGATCTATAATTCATATTTCCCCCATATGTCTAACGGAGTTTTTCATTATTGGTTCCCCCTATCCAACAGTTATCTTCACAGTTTGATGAGAATTCTGTGTCCTTATCTGACCCCTGTCCACCACAAACAGTGGACAATAAAACCACAGGCCAAGCATCAATGGCCACTAATAAGCCAATTTAATTATTTTTTCTTGTTTAACAATAAAGACATTTGGTTACCAATTTTGGTCAGAAAAAAATCTATTTCTATAATTTGTATGCAGTATAAGCTGTTGTATGGAGAATACAAAATTGCTGAAGCTTTAATCTTCTTAGCTCTATTTGAATAGGCAATGCTGACTTCAATAGCTGGAATTTATGATATTGTCTGGAGATCAACATATCCTGAAAAGTCATATCACACCAAATGACTTTTCTGATCATAAAGATGAATAATTATCTTTAATTAAGTCTACTGGAGCTACCTGTAATTAACAATTCTGTAGCAGGTATTGGCAGATATAATCAAACATTTGTCTAAATAAGGATATAGATATTGATGTCCTAGTTGACTTAGTTGCTTGATATAACCCAAATTTATAATTATTGAAAAAGGCTGTAAAATTTTTTAAAAAAACTGAAAATTTTTATATTAGAAAGGTTTTTTTTTCTCCTTAGGGAGTGTAAGTAAGTTCCTATATAATGCTTGGTTGGGATGAGCCACTGTAATAGGGTTCATTTTTAGGCAAATACAGTAAATATGTCACTTTTGATGTATAAATATACGTGTATGTGAATATCCCAGATTTTCCTCCTTAAATAAGAAAAGGTTCCAAATTTTCAAACATTGAATTACATTGTGAGAAAAACTGGTAATTTGGATGAAATAAACATTCTTTTTACTGGAACAGAAATGAAAAATATATGAATGGGTAAGTATTTTGGAACTCAGAAATATATGAATAGGTGCAGGTATCGGAGATGCAGCCACTCACCCTAATAAAAAATTTTTCTGAGTTACCCTTCCCAAGTTATCTGGGACTATAATTTGTTATTGCAGTCCTCAGATAAACTTACTTCGTCCATTTACATAATATCTAGACTGAACCAAAATTTTCATGGATCTTCCAACAGCTGACTGCTTTTTTGTACAATTTAAAACATAATACACATATTTTTTTCTATTCCAATGGTGTTCATGCAGTGCACCTCTCACAGATTTTGTTGAACTTTCATAAAAAGTCTCAGTGGTAAATCGAACAGATGATGACGAATTAGTCAACCTCAACTTCCAATTAATTTATTAACGTTCCTATAAACTTTGATCACCACAGTCAAAATCAACAAATCGAAACTAATCTCTTGATTTGGTTCAATGACTTAAAATGAATATAGAAATGAACATCTCTCCCGCTTTCATTTCACTCTATTACAGTTTAAGAATACAAAATATTAACACCTCAAAAAAACCATCAGAAATGTTTGATGAAATATTAAATATCTATTACGATGTAATAAAATGTAACAATAGTTGTAATATTGTCCATAAAACATATTTTAGATGTAATTTTAAGCAACACAACATTTGGTGTATTTGTATACAATCCTATGAAAGTTACATTGGAAAATTTCAATGCTTTCATTATCAAATTAACTGTGAATTATTTCTGTCCAAAGACTCATACCACAACATATTAAACACTATTCTGAATGGAAAGAGACTTAGTTAAAATGTATTTTGACAAGGAACACCAGGTCTTTACTTAGAAATAAAATAGTCATCATACTTTCTGAAGGGCACAAGCACCATGAAATAAGCATATTTATCTCACTAGTTGTTGGCCATTTTTTTTAAAGTTATTAGTTAAAATTTAACAGCTCAGCTAGGTTTTTAAATCTCCTAGACAGACTGAAATGTAATTATGTGTCTAACCCTCACTGCCACCCCAGTAAAGGTCTTCTTTATGGTGTAAAAGATAATTCTGATATGACATCCGGTGTTGGTCATATGAATTAACAAATCATTAAAATATTTGATTTATTTATACCTCATACAGGCACAGAACCTTCTATGATTCTGCTCATCGTAATTAATTTTTGCATTTCAAAGTTGTGTTTTGTTGCATAAACATATAAAAATGCATCTGTGAGTAGATATTTACCTCTTGACTCAACAACTGTTAACCAAGACACATTTATATCTGTACTTGATTCTATGTTTTCTCTCATTGTCAAGGAAAACAACTTCCATTAGTCAATGCGCTCAGTGTTTGAGTGCTCAAAGTTGTTGTTTTTGGTAAATTAGAATGGAAGCCATAGATCTGTTGTCATTTTAACATGGGAAAGGCATTATAATCCTAATGTTCAACAAATCTATGGCTGCCATGAATTATTTCTCCCACTCATTTAACCTCCCCACCTTAGTATCCTCACAACCATACATGTGATAATTCAAAAATGGTCAAATGTGAGATTTTTCTCAATTAGGGATGGGATTTTGAAAATTAAAAAAGAATCTTAATGAATTTATGGAATTTTAGGGATGAGATTTGAGAATTTTATGAAAAAATAAGACAATTTTGGGACAGAAAAGGGTGAGTCTTACCCCTAAAGTGTGAGACATCACATGTATGCTCACAAGTCACATTTCAGTGTCCACACTTGTTCATGGGGCAGTAGCTGGATGAAGAACCCTTGCATGTGGGCAATTCCAAATTGAGATTTTGGTAATTTTTTGAGATTTTGCTTAAATTTCTGAGAGTTTAAAGTGATGCAAATACCAGTTTCTCAATCAGAAATGGAGTGAACCACATGCAAATCCACTCCAAAACATCTGATTGTTTATCTTTTAATATTAGGCCTTCCACAAACTTTTAATGAAACCGTAATTTAACAGCTGCTTACAATATATAACTTAAGGTTAAAAAGTGTAGGACATTAACACTAGAACAGTAAAAAGTAAAATCTTGGGCAAATTTGGTTTTTGATAAGCAGCGATAAAAATATAGTTACCAACACCCCCAGGGACAAGAGACTTAATGTGAGATTTTATTCCGACATGGCGGTAATCCGGGAGACATGAAGTGTCATCATCTAATCTTCAAACACAATTTTAGATAACTTTACAGTGATATGTATTCAATTTAATTCATCTTTATTGATAGTTATTTATTATGACAAAATGACAATTTCGGATTTTTGAAATATTAATAAATGTATGTTAAGAATTTAATAAAAGTATTTTGTTGAATGTTTTCAGATTTTTTTATTATCTAATTTTGTTCTTTGAAAAGGTAAGTTAGACTGAGCTGTCATTTCCTCACAAATTTATTAAACTACTGAAACCAAACATATTCTGAAAATGTATTCATTATTATGCCTGTTTTTTTTTTCTTTACCATATCTTGTATATCATCCCAAATTTTCTTACTACTTTTCGTACACTGGACTCTACTAGTTTAAATATAATGTACATCTACAAAAAATCCACTGAAGAATCTCAGAAGAGAATAGCCGATTTATAAAATTTTAATTCTTCATTTAGAATTTGAAAGGAAATATACACAGGAACTCTGTTCCTTCATAGATTTATTCATTTGTGCACATAATTCATTTGTTTGTTCATCTACTGGTGTTTTATGCACTTAGAAATCCTCTTCTGATAAATTTTTTATGTTTATAAATGTTTACAGCAAAATATTAGAAATAAAATACAGATTATAAACTACACGTATTAGTCATTAGACTAGGAGTTTTGTCTTGGGAACAAAATGTTACTTCTTCTTAAACTCACTAAATATATAGCTTTGTTATAATGCTTTCTCTATAACTGATGTACATGTAGAACAGAAAATGTTGTACTTCACTTTAACACACCTTCATCATACATACAACTTCCATTCATTTATCATGTTACAGTCAAATCTCTCTAAACCAGACTATAACAAAAGTGGCCCATTATTTTTTTTTTCCCCAAGTACCTCTTTGATCATCTGTGAATTCATAAAAAGTAATAAATTTTTTTGTTTTTTCTTTGGTTTTTTTTTCTTTTTTTGCTTTTCAAATTTTTCTGAAGCTGAAAATAAATAACCTGACATGTGATGTCTTGAAAATAATGGTTTGTCCAATATCTGGAGTGAAATGGCCTCCCCAAAACTGCCAGAACCCTCCTCCTTTTAATAAGCTAATGGTCCTCCCCTTAAAGGAAGTTTCACTGTTTCCTGTTGAAAAACAGATACATTTACTTTCAATCTTCATGTTTCTGAAAGTACATAAACATGTATATATATACAGAGAGGAGATTTCTTTCTCTGCAGATTTCTATAGGTATACTGCAAAACAAAGCCCATGAATATTGTTTATTAAAGATCCTTTAAACACTATCACTGAACTCAGTTTCTGTGTCTTCCAAATTTTGTTACCTTTTTTTTATTATAATTAACTTTTATTTTGATTTTTCAATTTCACAGTTAACTACATGTCAAACTTTGTCCTAAAATATTTGATACTTCTAAATCCATAAAGGCATGTTTTAAATTTAATGCACAAATCCAACAAAAGATCTACCTTAAGAACATTTAAAATAGTGTCAACGTGACAAATGTATTCAAGTAAATAAATATTTATACAGGACAATCTCCGCCTATTTAAATTCTGACTGGTAGTTAGCTGCACCTCTTCTGTACTGGAAAAGTTTTTTTTTAGAGGATACATTTTGAAAGCATGCATTTACATGCAAAAATTATGTGCCGATAAAAACAAAAAGCAAGAGATGCAAATCAACAGGCTATTTTAACCCTTAACCCTCACTTTCTGACAATAAATGTTACAACCTTTTTAACATTTTTCCTTGGTTAGCATTCATTGTGCAAAACTTCCATTCTTTCCTACCAATATATTGGTTTCAGTTATTAGTGAGTATGAAATTTCATTACTAACCCAGTCTAAAATGTTTCTACGCTGCCCTAATTATCAGCTGATATTTTCAGCGCATATCAGAGAGTCAGTGATTTTTTTACTACTTTTCTCAATATCCTTTACACAGCACAGAAAATGTAATACATGTACTTTAATAAAGAAATGCCAAGATCATTTTAAACTCCTATGATCTGTTTTTGATTATGCTGTAGAAAGAGTTTAATATATATTAGAGTAAGTGAGTGAATCGGGTTTAACATCAGGTGAGCAATTTTTAAGCTATAGTATAGCCAGAAAAATCAGACTGTGTGATACATATGTCAATGTCTCTTTCTACTCAACCAGCACCACAAGGTGGATTTATTATAATGCTACCTTACTGCAATACACATTATCCAAGTGGAACATATTATTCTGTACTGCAATACACATTATCCAAGTGGAACACATTATTCTGTACTGTAATACATATTATCCAAGTGGAACACATTATTCTGTACTGCAATACACATTATCCAAGTGGAACACATTATTCTGTACTGCAATACACATTATCCAATTGGAACACATTATTCTGTACTGCAATACACATTATCCAAGTGGAACACATTATTCTGACTCCCAGCTGATAAGTCCTTGCTCTGTCCCCTGTGGCTTCATGTTTATCAGATAAGCAGTAAATACAAATTTTACAGTTTTGGAGTTTGATCCAACACGATATCCCACACTCCAAATGAACATCACAGAGGCAGTCCAAGAAAAATAAATTGTTCACATTTAGTAGTAATAACCAGATCTATGGGGTTGTTTCCCTTCGCAACTCAAGGCTACACAACTTGAGATACAGTCTCCCTGTGTTAGTTAGGAAAAGACAGATTAATGGCATTCTTCCATTTTAAGTCAAGGCCAGACAATTTTAAAGATTTACTGCACTGTTTAATGACACACAGTGGAACCAGTACAACAGACAAAACCATTTTCACTTTAACAAATTAGTCTTACAATTCCTATCTACCACAAGCAATTCTACAGCTTAGAAATACACCAAAAAACCTAGCAGATTCTATTATACTTTTAACTAGATCTCAATAAATGATTCTCTAATGGTTAGAAAAGTCAAAGTTGTAAGAAACATTATAGATATTGTAAAAGTCAGTTATCTGTTTAGCTAATCAATCAGTTTAACTACAGAAATCACAGAACTGCAGGCCGTCTATATGGTGGAGTTATACTGCCATATGGATTAAAAAGATTGGATGTCCCTAAATCTGCATTATTCCCATATGTAGTAAAATACAATGATTCTTGTATTTCTAAATTTTGATTTTGAATGTTTTAAAAGAAGTGAAGAAAATCATAATTAACAGTGTTTTGCACTGATTTGCAGCAAATTACTTAAAATATCTGTTAATTTATACCACTGTATTTATTCCATTACCACCCCCCCCCCTCCCTCCCATATTTGTGGTTAG
>JAOXYI010098961.1:0-12142 GCA_028566495.1 Lithophaga antillarum | reverse complement strand
TGTTATCAGATCTGAGCCAGATCACTCCAGTTGTGTATTGCTACTTTTTGAACTCTTTTCGACTATCCAGTTAAAACCTTAACTTTTCAAATTCAAAGTTATGTTCCCTACAATTAAAAATAAAACTTGAAAATTTTTGTTATGGATTCGCGAAAAATCGAACCCTATTATTTGTATAACAGTCCTCATTCTTAACCATCACTCCACGGACGAGATACGAAGAAAAATTCTTACACTCACCACCGGAGGCTCAATACAGGGAAGGAAATAACAGTGCAGAATTATGTCAGATTACGCTCCTGGCCTCTCCTTCACAACCATATTTCTAGTTACCTCCTCTTTCACACATTGAAAAGCAATAACATTTGAAAATCCTTGGAATTATTACGTAAATCAGGATATTATTATGTCCAAAGTATTTACTATAAATACGAATATAAAGGGACAATTATTACACAATTACATAAAACATTTCTTGTGAAATCTTACAAAACTATCCATGTGTGTACAAATTTGACTAAAATCTCTGGTGAGCAAATTGCCATTTGGGTTTTCTAGTAAGACTATATACCTTTTATTTAAAAAAGTGCTATTTATATAATCATTCCATTAATTGCCTAGTTTTGCAAACTACAAAAATGTAAATAGTTTTTTGAAAATTACGTTGGTATTGACTATTGAGTAATAATTATTGACTTTTTATTGACTTTCTCGATGAGAATTTATTCACGCCTCCGTAGCCGACTCCTTCACGAACAGTCTGAAATACTTTACCTTCTATTCACGCACAAGAGCCCCAATATACCGAACAACAATCGAGATGTAGAAGCAGCAAAATTTGCCACTAATTAAATGATATCTTTAGATATGACATTTTTAGTAAACGTACGCCATTGTAACGCTATTTTTATATTATTTGTAAAGAGTTTTAAACTAAAAAAAGGTTTCAGAACTACCCAATAACTCTTTATGCTATTTTATATACAATTACATGTAATAGTACATAGACGGTTGCTAGATCTTAATGTAAGTTAGTAGTAGGTAGAACCGATTTTAGAAAAATCATTGCCCGACTGGTGCAATAATTATCTATCCGATCTGTGTCCCAATTTAGGGTACCAGTTTAATATGTAGAAACTCTCCTTTCTGTAAAATAATATAGGCAGGACAGTTTGAGGTTGATATCTTGCTTAAAACATTGTCTACGAAAGAAATTTATTTTTTAAAAATAAAATACTTCTTATTTATTAGTACAGATATACACAATTTTGTTTAATATAAATTTTGATTTTGATTTTAAAATCCTTGTACGCACCCCAATTAGTATTACACATTTCTTAATATTGGACAGTTGAAGATAAAATTGACAACAACTCGAATAAAAATCACGCACACTTTTAATTGACCACAAAGTACTTTGTAATAATAATCTAGATTCTCATTTATAATAATAATCTACTTTATTCAGTTCTATACTATACGTAATTAATTACTTAATTTTATAAAAAGAAGAGGCAATTATAGATCATAAAGCAATTACATTCCATGAAAGAAGTGAAAAAATTAGTATAATTACTTCAAGTTTTAAATTGCCAATTCCTACAGCTGATGCTTCATTTTTTGTATTCTGATGACAATATAATTTTCGTTATAATTATAGAAAGATGAAAAGACAGAAGATTCATTCAGTAGATATTCTACTAAGAAGACAGTGGCTAAAGGATTACTGAATATCAGTCTGCTAATGGCCAACGCATCAGAACTGAAAGCCATGTTAAGTGCAGGAACCAGTGCTGAATATTTCTGGCCAGTTGTCGTGCTTATTGTATTGTCCGTCGTCCTTCAAGTTGCAGTCGGAATAATTCTGCTGGTGGTTGGGAGCATGGAAATGACATTGGCGAAAAACAAACCTCTATTGCTCATTCTCAATGATACCACTGTCGGTCTCATAACAATAACTACTGTTGTAAATGTCTTCATCGGTTCTTTCGGAATTCAGATATCTAGTTAAATCCCATGAAATGAGGGCCAACGCCTCTGGTAAATTTTTATAGTGCATGCTTATTCTTTTGTGAAAATACTGTGCAGAAGGCAGGAATAAAATTATGTCATTTTGATACAGAAAAAAAACCAAAACAAAACATTCTGCTCGTATGCTCTGAATACAACTACGGACATAAATGACAAAGACGGACACTAATGTAAATATAGTATATTTGAAAATAACAAGCATTAAAAATGTACAAACCTTCAGTTAGTTGCGTTTGATTTATTTTTGGTTTGCTTACTTTCTAAACTTTGTAAAGTTAGTTACCCACTGAAGAATGTGGACGAACTCCTATAAAATATAGAGTACGAAGACTAATTATTGCACTAGATTTTATACGTTACTAGTTCCTAGTCAATGGTAAATTTCTGCGATTGCTAGTCAATTAAGATTCTCTTTAGGACAACATAAACGTATAAAAATGGTTATTGTAACTGCAGTTAATCTAAAGTTGTCCTTTCTATGTTGTGAAAGTTACTGACGACATCTGAAGACGATTCTTAACAAAACTGAAAAATACCTATGGTATACAAAATCTGAGCTAATGCCAGGTTGCTATTTCTTTGCGGTAAAATTACTGATTCAGGATATCTGAAAACAGTTCTGAAAAAGACAAGTAATACATCCATGCAAAATCCGAGCAAAAATATGTGCCTAATGTCGAGGCATTGATTAGCTTTTATTGTCGAGCGATAACAGGTCCCTTTGGATAATTGTCAGCATGGTCATTTTTCACATTTTTGATTGCATTGTTTCCGGCTACTTGAAATCGTGTAAGATGCAGTTCGTGATAAAATGTGTCATCATTTCATTAGATGTCACATATTCTAAAATGACCGTAATTCTACGTACGAGGTATTGATGCATGATCTGTATAATGAACAAAATACAATAATGTTGTAGTTTTCAGATAGTAGTCACCCGTGTTTCCCATCATGGTCGTCACACGAAATCTGATTCCGCCGTGATGGGAGGAGAAAATCGAAATGAAAATCAGCTGTACGTTACCGGCGATGATATTTCATCTATACACAAGTTTTCATGTAGCGATCACTGATACATTGCTACCGTTTATCTTCTTCCTATATATATATTATCGTTATGTCTGAGGTCTGGCATAATCTGCGGAGACATTAAAGCTGTGGCCAAATACTTTCAATAGAGTGTTTAATTGGATCGTCCAGGATAATAACTTTCAATGTCTTCAATCCTATTACTCTGTGGGTTATCATACTTTTCACAGTCTTGATGAGACTTATCAAAACTTTGATCTAGCTGATTTTTGCTACAACTTTTGCTTAGTCAATTTAAATATGAATGAAATTGTAGTTATAATTTGCTTTTCAGTTTAATTTGTATTACTTTACAACTGTTGAAATGTTGTGTGGTAGACAATTTCGCAGTATAATTTCTGTTAGGAAAAGAGACTTTTAAAAAAAAATCCTGAAATAACAAACACCGCAATCCAATGAGACAGCATGAATGTAATGATTGTTGAACACAAATGAGGTTATCAGAAAATGTGGACTGAAATTTAGGAAAGTTCAAAAGATACACCCTTAACATTGTGGAAAATGTTTTATTTCAATATACTTTAGTAGTTTCGGAGTATATGTATATTCAACAAAAATGTTAAGGACCAGTTATTTTTTATGAAGTATTTTTAGTCGTGTTCTCTTTAGAAAACAAACAACAATTTAGACCTCACACATTCCCGATTTTTCATCGGCACTTCCGTTTCTTGCTTCTGTGGTAGAATGATATTCACCACAGTAGTCTTTGTGCTAAACTATAAACTACGGAACTGTATTTCGTAGTATTTTTAAAGTTGGGCATACCACTTCCTGTTATGTTATCTAGATTAAATATGAACTTTCCAATATTTTACTAATGTATTTTTAAATACATTTTCGTCGAAATTATTAACAGTATATGAGATATTTTGTCGTGCCTTTCAGATTTGTATTAATGTGACATTTGTGAAGTAGTAGATTAATTCAAGATAGTCTAAATCATCTTTGCTTTTTTACATATTCAAATAAATATCAATGATCGTTCTGTTTGCAATTAAGATATAGGTTGAGTGCAGGAAATTCTAATTTGCAGATTATGTAAAGCATGGATGAACTGGCCATATACCTGAAAATGGAAAAAGAAATCGATCACGAACGCGACTATAAGAACGCCTGTGCTTTGATTTATACTGGTTTAAGCTTTTCCTTTCTTAAATTCCTTCGGGCATCCCTGAAATCCAATGTTTATTTTGTGAGGTAAACGTTTATAATGCTCATTATGCTATTCTATGCTGAATATTTTAGTTTTATATTTAAATTCATTTTTCTAAGTGTTCCTTAACATATTTTGTTGAGTATATTAAAGTCTATATATATTTTTTACTGTTTTGAAGTTGATTGTGTCATATTAAAGAAAATTAAGTTTGAAGTTATCTCCATTATATTTCAAAGGCAAATATTTTAATCTCGATTTAAATGGCCGAGTGGAACGTTCTTAACAACAGTTTACAGGAATCACCTATCGAAATCATTCAACCACTGGGTACCATATCTCTGGATGTTCAGTATCTACCCTTTGTGGTAAAAGCTGGATACATGTGGGAAAAACACATTTTACACCCTAAAATCAACAAAAAATGTTCTGTTTCCAGTTTCTAAACCGCTTTTGGTGACTTGAGTGAATCAAAAGCATCGTCCGAAGGCCAATTATACCTTTTGTCTGATCTTCCACTATCGGGGAAGAAGCTATTGCCTTCTCCAACGACTGTGAAATAACAGGTAAATATCATAATGTCTGATGCAATATGTCTGGGAGAAATTTGGTTTTTCACCTGTGCGCAGCTTAAATGCATACCGATTTTGAAATGTATGCAACACATTTAAAATGGTTCCATTATACTGGACAAAATCTCTAAATTCAATTTTTTTTTCATTTTGGCTATCTTAACGGTTAAAAAGTTATCTGGATTTTTCCGTTTACTAAATGAAAAATTATTACTTTACTTTTAAATATATTTTCTTACAAATAGAAACTCAGTACGGCAAAAATAATTATAATAAAGAAAATTAAAAGGACTACAAACGAACAACACTCCAAAGGTATGACATCGAGAAAACTGGGATGTAAATTCGATAAATCATTTGGACTTGGTATGTCTTTATAGGATACTCCCTCCTGCGCAAGCGCTTCGAGGGTACATTACATTTTATACAGACACACCGCGTCCTCATGATTTATCTAATACGGACAACGTGGATAAAAAAATTTGTTATTTCAGCATACGCGATATAAAAAATGCATTTACATATTATGTAGCGAATAAACTATGCAATAAAAGCTACAACATGTGAAGGCAAAAAGTTAGGTATAACCGCACAGAATTGGAAATTCTGTGTAAAATTATAAGAAGTGCAAACAGATTTTTCGCTATTTACAAACAGACTTTATTGCAAGCAATGGTTTCAGTGTTCGGCGAGATTATTACTCCGTAAGATTTATGAGTTCGGTCTGCCAGGTATGACATGAAAAGGATTTTACGAACGAATACAAGATCAAACATATATCATCGATAATTTGCTAGAAAACATATCAAATTGACGGAAAAAAGACTTTTTAAAAACAGAAAAACAAAATAATAATAACACTGATGAAACAAAGCAGATGAAGCTGGTCCTACAGTTTACGTTAGATTTTCTCCGAAATTAGGAGGATGTTATTGATACAATTAAATGGTTTACATTTAATTTATAACAGAACATTTCAACTTTTATTGGAAATATAAAAATATGCATAGATCTCCATACATCTAAGAATATCTGTTCCTTAACCGATTTCCACTCAGGCTTAGACGAACATCGGTCAAAGTTACTTTCCTTATGTTATTGCAAACCGGGGATGCATAGGTTTATGCAAGCCTGTAATCGCTTACGTGTTTAAATGGTACTTTCATACTGAAATACTCGTCTTGGATTATAAACTCAGTCATCAGAGACGACACACACCATCTATGGATCATTAAATTCTATAAGTTATTTGAAGAATTAGCTGAAAGATCTCTAACAGAAATAGCATCAATTTTTAACCAACCAACTTCCAACCAATTCTGTTTATAAAGTATAGCTCGAAATTATACGCTGACATAAAATTACACAAAGTTTCGATTCAATTCTCTCAAAATATATTATTACAAGGAGATTTTAGGTTCATGCCAATCAGAGGAATGGCTTCTACACTAGATTGGTTCTTAAAACACAAGAGGCTTCCATGAGCCTCTTTCGCTCACATGGTGACAGAAGACTACATAAAATAGCTGATATCATTATAATTTAGATTCACTGGCATCATCTTATATAGACGTTTTTTCTTTAAATTTCAGCCAGTCGGAGGACATTTTCGACTGTAGCAGCCGGTACATTATTTTGGGATCATGTTAAATCCACTCTGTAAGTGCATGGTTTTTTTCGAAATTCGGCCATTCAGACACAAATACGTCCTGTGGTGGCGATACTGAATTTCTGAAACATACAAAACTTGGCACTCCCATTACCATTTGGCATCTGATGTGTTTATTCTAGATGCGCTTTTGTTCACATCAGGGCAGCATCCTTTTCTAGATGTAAATCTGCAGACACCTGTAACAGAAACGATGCCATTAACGCGATAACTCATGTCCTTCTTATGCTTATTCATTATTTTTTGTACATTTATCGTAGTCCGTGTGAAACCACTTTTACTCTCTATTCTTTTCTTTAGAGTGAAAAAAGTCCTGTGCGAGTAACTCATCGCTTCCATCTATTGGCGTTGACTTTTGACAAGAGAAGACAACGTATTCTCGACCTCTATTTTTATCCCAAGACAATAATTCGCTGTGCAGTGCGAGAACTTCGAAGTCGTGGTTGTTGTTGAGTGCACCACTGACTGTCGGAAACTATTACAGAAGTACTGTTAGCTGTTTTGGTAAATTTGTAAGGTCAAAGTCAAAATATGGTTCTTCTGTTGCCTGATTATTGGCGATGATAATATAATGAAAATTCCTCCATTGCGTTGCATCTGACACTACGCACTACAATACAAGACGATCAGCGAAAAAATTTCTGCCACAACTTCACTCGACAAAAGTCGTCTGCCCTTAAATTTTTATAGAAAAGGATCTAAAAGTTTTTTCTTTTTTTTTTTAATTAATTTTTATTTTTATTGATAATAAATTGCACTGCATTTATATATCTAAACTAAATGTATTCATTCCACTACTAGTCAGCTTCCTTTTCTTGTTGTGACAAATAAGTGCGGATATGAAGAACATATGTTTTTCATCTCTAAACGGACGTTGTCTTTCCTATATATCCTTTTAATTCGACGGAAACGTACAGTGAGAAAACAGAATCATTGTGATTAGAAATGGACAAAGTCGAAGAAAATGGCGACCAAAAGACAAATACAGTAAGCGATTATAGTTATGGCGTAAACATGTAATATGAATTTATGGAGGTGAAATCATTTGTGTAAATTGTTCATATTTTCAGTAGGCATACTAAGGCATAAGGCCTTCATTAGGTATATCGGGGCTCATATAGGTGAATTAATTTTCAGCAGAATATGGCAAAATAAGACAATTACTATATAATAGCCATTGTTATCTGAAGAAGTTTCGTGTCTGGCAAAATGATTATTATTCAAGAGTATATTTCTGGTTTACTTTCAGAAATCATTTATATATTAATGCCACAAAACGCAATGGCGATACACGATACCTTCCTCCCGTACATCTGATCAGTTGAAGAATTCTTTTTTTTTTAATTCGGGAATTAAAACAGATAAACATAAAATTATTGACACATATCAATAGACTTGAAAATTTAATCATTCAAAATGCAAAACTGAAATCAGCATCTGAAGTATTATGTACATTTTCGTGTTCAGTTTCGATAGACATTTATGTTCAAAATGCACATATTTTACATAATGAATTCATGTTTCTTACGCACTGATTAGATGTTTTGGAAAAAAATATTACGATGAGCTGGAAACTAAAAACTGTAATCATGTGGAAGTATATTATACACTAAAAGAAGAATATACTAAATTTATATGACTTCCCCTGGCATACTGCCGTTGTTGTCCAGAAGTATTTCAAGAACAATATATAGTGTAATGAACTTTAGACATGCAAAAAAAGTTAGCATTCATTTAATTGACATGATAGTCAGGATATCAAAGAAAACTTAATCTAATTATGCTATTAAACCACCTGGTTATTGATGTTATTGCAAAACAGGATTGGGCTGGCTTTTTTCGGATTTATCGTCACTTCAGCAATTTCTCAGATATATTTTGTGTACCAGGAGGAGGATAATGGTTATGCCCGCACAGATATCCAGCTGACTGGAGAAACTCTTAACCATTGGTAGGTGCCCTGAAAATTTAATTCACATGAAGTGAGTCGAACGGTGCTTGAATTTACATCAGTGTTGTTGGTCTAGCGACCACGAGTCCGTGACCTTAACCACTCGGTTACCCGGGCCTTTTTATTTCCAAAAAGCGATAAGGATGTACATGTAAGCAAGAAAATATACCATACAATACAATGTCTTGAGAGTTGTCCTTCATCTCGAAATCACCAGAACGGCTTTATATAATATGAGCGCAAATCTGTACTATGTGCTAATAATGTTAAATCTGTGCTACTTGTAATTCTACAAATGTAAGGCTTATCTATTACATTGTTGTATAAAGTATTATGCTTTCTATTCAATATGTAGTATTTCACCGGTCAGTTGGATATCTATTCGCCAATAAGAAAACAGTATAAAGTACTAAATTATATCAGATTATGATCCTGGCGTCTCCTCCACGAAACATATTTTCAGTTGCCTCCTCTTTCATGCACAAAAATGCAATAACATTTGAAAGTCTCTGGAATTATTACGTAAATCAAAATATTTACTATATATTAATGCGTATACAAAGCGACAAATATTACAATTAAATAAAATTTCTTCTGAAATTTTACAAAACTGTCCATTTGTTTACATATTTTGATTACTAAAATTACTAGTGAGCAACATGCTTTTGAGTTTTATAAAAAGCTTGTATATTTTATAGAAAAATGCTATTTGCAATATAATACTGCTTCCTGGTGATCTGGTACTTGCAAATTGGGTTTAGTGGGATTTTGAATCAATCAGGTTCAATATATATACAAAGAAGATTTGTCTCAAAATACAAAGGTAAAAAACAAAACAAAAACAAAAACAAAAACAAAAAAACAAAACAAAACAAAACAAACAAAAAACCAAAACCAAAAACAAAAGTGGAGATAAACGAATGTATTTATCTGTGAACCTATTCAAACTATCTGTGAGCCTTTTCAAACTCTGTCTGTGAGGCTATTCAAACTCCAGCGATTGAATTTATCTTTTGTTGAAGTTTAACTACATGTTGAACACGTACTCATATCTGAGCTATGATAACAAACTTATTACAATTAACATTACATTATATGGAGCTTTCCCTTATTGAACGACAAAAAATTAGCTCTACAATAGCGAAACTTAAATTATATAATTCTGTTTTTGAACAGAGATGTTTAACTTGTGACACATTTCATGTTCCTACCCATACATCTGAGTGCCGACTCTACATGAATCGGTGGTTTTTGATGGTTCAAAGATTGTTTAATCAGTTTTATGGAGTTTGTAACTGTTCCTTTTTTCAAAGACTGTTTAATCAGCTTTCAAAGATTTTGTTTTATCATTTCGAAAGTATATAATTCCTATATAGCTGTACAACGTTTTGTTTGACTTCCAGTATTTTTTCAGGTAAAAGGTACCAGACGAATACATCAAGTCAGACGAACTTTCACGCTATAGATGTAAGGCTATAGTGACCTGTATATGTAGATGTAACCAGCTACCTAGACTACTAAGCCATCAAGACTGCTTTAGCCATTACGCATTTTTTTCTATTTGGATGATTACACAAATTTAAACAATTCATCATAACACTGGCTTCCACGGAACAAATACATTTTCGTTTAATACTACTTTCGGAAATTTTTCAGCTATGCAGTTTTAGTGATGGAGGAAGCCGTGTGCCCGGATGAAAAAAGCACCGACCTTCCTGAAGTTACAACTAAGAATATAACTGCAAGCAAATGACCTAACATATGGACAGGATCAAGATGGCGGGTGGTCTAAGCAGTTGGTCACATCTATCTGTAAAGATCAGTATAGCCTATCACGTGTCAAGTTTGAAGTTTCGCTCCTGACTGGGCGTTTGAATACCATTAACATACAATTACAGATTTTCCTATCTTCCCGTATTGTCCCTTTATAACAAGTAAAGTTGTGTCATAATAATCTACTTTAGTCAGTATTATACTAAAAGTAATTAAGTACCTGGCTTATAAATACACAAGAAGCAATTGTTAGATCATAAAGCAATTCCATTTGATGAGACAAGTGGAAAAACATTAACATGATTACTTCAAGTTTTGAAGCGCCAGTTCCTATCTACATTAAATGATGCTTCATATTTTATATTCTGATGACATTAAATTTTCTTTATAATTTTAGAATGATGAATGGACGTATTCTGCTAAGAAGACAGTGGGTAAAGGTTTACTGGATATCAGTCTGCTAATTGCCAATGCATCACAACTTAAAGCCTTGTTAAGTGCAGGAAGCACTGTTGAATATTTCTGGCCGGTTGTCGTGCTTATTGTATTATCCGTTGTCCTTCAAGTTGCTGTCGGAATACTTCTGCTGGTGGTTGGGAGTATGGAAATGACACCTGAGAAAAACAAATCTCGATTGCTCATTCTCAATGATACCGCTGTCGGTCTCATAACAACAATTACTGTTCTAAATGTCTTCATCGGTTCTTTCGGAATTAAGATATCTAGTTAAATCCTTCTACTAAATTCTTGTGATATATGCATATTCTATTCTTAAGAACTTGAAGGCATCAACATAATTATATAACACAAAACAAAACATTTTGCTCGTTTGCTCTGAATACAAGTACCGACGTGTATAACAAAGGCTGACACTAATATATGTATAATTTATTTGAAAATAACAAGCATTAAAAAGGTACAAACTTTGAATTAGTCGTGTTTGATTTATTTATTTATTTATTTATTATTTTTATTAAGTTATCATTATTATTGTCATTATTATGGTTTGCTTACTTTCTAAACGTGGTACTTTCTAAACTTTGTCATTGTTCTTGAAAAACTTGCTACAACGCAATAGAGTTCTTTATTTTGTTGTATTTTGTTTTGCTTTTTGGTTTTTTCCTTTTTTTAAAAAAAAAATATCAGGTATTCTGGTTGTAATCTACCAATTTTTTGGAAAAGTCGTTGTGACATGTTTAGTGTTATTGTAATTTTTTATTACTTTTAACTCAACACTACACGTAAGACATTTAGGAGGCACCATTATGTATCACCGTAGTAATTGTTGACAGTTTTATTTGAAGTTTACATATGTACAGAAGTCTCGTTAATAATTTCAGCTGTAACAGTGAAAATAATAGAGGATTTGAAAATAGAATGTATAGAATGGGCTTCCGACAGAAATGAAACCGATGTAGTTGAAAGTTATCTAACCCTTTCTACGACTCCGAAAGAGTTACAAAGCGACGCCATTACTCGTAATGAAGCAGTCGAAAGTGATTCATTTCCGGCACTACATTGTTGAATTTATACGCTCACATCCATTTTTCACTGGGCAACGACTGTTAATAAAGTTTTTATCTTTAAATTAGTTTGTATTATCGCTTGACAATCTGTAATAATTAAAGAATAACATGTCCAGTATTGTTATCTTGGTCTGTACATATTTTCAAATGATTGATTATGCATGAAATCTGGACATGAAATCCGGTACACCCCTAATACAATCAGGTGATTGAATTTGTATATAGTTCAGTATGTCATAAAACTATGTTAACGTGCTCATAGAATGAAATGAAACACAGCAATCAGAGATTGCACATCCCTCCGCTTCCCCAAGTTGTAATAATGCACTATTTTCGAGACTTCCTCAATCCAAAATGGGTTTGAAATGATCATGCTGA
>JAOXYI010098743.1:0-12145 GCA_028566495.1 Lithophaga antillarum | reverse complement strand
AAACAAATTTGAATTTTGACAAAAAGTAAATATATGACGCACAACTAGTGAATACAATATGGGACCTCCCCCACGGCCACCCAGATCCTAAGTACATGTATAATGGCTATTTTCTGGACAAATTTGAATTTTGACAAAAACTAAATATATGGTGCACAACTAAACTTCATACTGAAAAATGTGTTAAAGTTTCATGAAATTCTATGCAGTGGTTGAGGAGGAGTAGTGGATACAAAAAGAAATGGTTACGGACGGACAGACAGACAGACAGACGGAAAACTGATCACTATATACCTCCCGCTTCGCGGGGGTATAAAAAGATCACAGTTTATGTTGTCCAGTAAACTCCAATATACTTCCACTGCATCAAAATTCTCTCCAAAATAAGTTAGACGTGTGCAAAGTGTATTTATATAAAGCTGGCCAATCGTATGAATAGCGACAAAAAAGAGAGGCAATATGGGCTTATAGGTTAAAGAAAATTTACATTTCGCAAGTGACCACAGAATAAAGGGTGAAAAAATAGTAAAATTCTGTCAATATTTTGAATATACTTTACAGTATGTTTTTAATACAAATGCTGCAATTAACTATTTTAAAAGAAAAATAATGATAAATTATGCAATATTGTACACAGTGTGACTCTTATTAATAGTATATGAGCTTATTACTAGTATATTAGTTTTTGTTAACTAAAATCCAAGTTTTGTGGTGAAACAAACTTTCTTAATACTTTACAGGAAGTCACGAGATAAACCTGTATCATACTTAATCTAGGTCATTTAAAAACTATATTTCTGAATGAATATTGTTTACAACCCACGTAAACCTTGAACGAAACTCAGGATAAAATACGAATCAATATACAGGTGCACGACATGATAGATGTGTGTTTTATTGTTATACAATATCAATTTACTATATCGCAACGATATAAAAATCTGGAAAACCACAAGGTGTGAACAATTTTTGCAGTACTAGATTCATTCATAAATTTTATTACGTTTTTTTGCTAAAAGTGTGAAAAGGTTCAGGGTTGTATGAACAATATTCTTCAGAATGTATTCAGAACATAGAGAAGAAAATACAAAATGCAAACATTTACAAACAATGAGGTATCAAATCTCTTTATATACTTGAAAAATGAAATTCTATAATGTAAAAGGTTTATCTACATGCAAAATAAATATTAAATAGTATTCAGTGTACCCACACGAAAGAAAAATTGACAATTTCTCAGTTGAACCCGGAACGTCACTGAAAGGTTAGAATTTGGATATATTCGAGTATATTCGCGGATACTGGATGCCACATTTTCCGTTTCGTCGGACATGTCAAGATAAAATTAATGGTGTAAATTGTATACATATCTATTCAAGATGTTATATTTAACTAGAACAATAACTAACAGATTGATTAACTGATTGTTGTTTAACGTCCAGCGAGCAATATTTCAGCTATATTTAGGCGAGAACAAGTTAAATCAATACTAATATTAAACGGGGATGAGACAGACCATTGGGCGGAAAATTTTTACTGCCACAGGAAAATTAGGATACAGTGGGTAGGGGCGGGAAATTTAGCCTTACAACTGGCCACTTACAGACCATACACATTGTTACAAGGGTTCTTTAGCGTGCAGGGTGTGGCATTTTCCGAACACGGGACCTCGGATTTTACGTCCCCATCCGACGGACGTTGGTTTTGTATCTATCACCCCGCACAACCGGCACTCACAGATGTATACCCCTGCTCCCCCCTAAAGAGTAATTGGAATAAACTCCACTTAGAAAATACTTGATATCAAATATAAAAACCTGTGATTTACAGTTACTGATAAAACTGTTATGGAAATTTCATACCATATACTTGAACAGAACGTACATATAGTTGACAAACAAATAGCAGAAAACATACAGATCTGAAACAAGTCGGAAATCTCTTTACACAGAATGGTAAAACTTGCAATGAGTGCTGCCAAATTTCAAGATGTGAGTTGTAGTTTGCTGAGAAAAATGTTATAAAAATTCACCGGCCTTGCTATATATTAAGAGAAAGTACATGTAGTCTTCAAACAGGAAGTAGATAAGCGACGTGTTTGAAATTGTTTTACTCAGTATGGCACACCTAGAAAACTCTTGTTGCCAAATATGAAAAAGCTGTGAATTGCAATTGCTGAGAAAAATGTTACGAAATTTCAATGCCCTTGCTATATATAAAGGAATAGTACATGTACTCGTCAAACAGGAAGCGCACATGTGACAGGTCTGAAATCGCTTTAAACAGTATGGCTTACCCAGAAAATGCTTTCTCAAATATAAAAAAGTTACGAAAAAGTTGCGAAAAAAAATGTTATGGAAATTAAGTGCCCTTGCTATATATAAAGAGACAGTACATGTAGTCATCAAAGAGGAAGTAGATATGCAACAAGTCTAAAATCGCTTTACACAATATGGCGTACCCAGAGAAAGGTCACTATGAAATATCAATGCGCTGTAACTGACTTGTAATTGCGGAGACAATGTTACAAAAATTTACCGCCATTGCTATATATCAAGCGAAAGTACAGGTAGTTGTCAAACAGGAAGTGGATATGTGGCAAATCTGATATTGCTTCACACGGTATGGAATACCTACACAAAGATCACTACCAAATATCAAACAGCTTTGACTTAAAGTTGCTGAAAAATGGGTTACGAAAAATTTTACTGCTCTTGCTTTATATAAAGAGAAAGTACATGTAGTCATCAAACAGCAAGTGGGTATGCGACACAAAGATCATTCCAAATATCAAGAGGCTGCGACTTGTAGTTGCTGAGAAAATGCTACAAAAAGTGTGACGGACGGACGGACAGGGTGAAACGAACGAAAAAAAAGAACGAAACACAACCCGTAACACCTCAGAAAGTTCAGCCATAAATTTAGGCTTGTGCCCTTTTTGGAAAATAGAAAATGTATTACATGGTTTATTTGTAATGTTTTTTCGCGATAAATACTTGCAACGTTTCGTACTGTTCGACATCATGTAACGTTTGCTGAAGTTAAGTCCCATATTTTAACTTTTGAACGGTGTGTAATAACAGAAATCATATCGGATAATCTAGATACGGATATTATATAATTTGTTCTCAATTTATTTTATCTAGAATTTATATTACTATAAAGTACAAAGGTACAAAGTGAAATTCTTCTAAGTCTCAGACGTACGTGGGACAGCACAAATACAATTACATCAACAAATGAACACTTGTAATACGCAGTACGATTGGCTGCTAGCACTGAGTTTTGTGCATTCGTTTTCACGAATGAAGGAACGCAAAAAAAGAAAAATCGTATCGAGGGTTCGTGCATACGAACGAACGTAATAGTACAGACGAAGGGAAAGCGAAAAACGACCGATTGAGAAACGAAATGCTAACGAACGATAAACGATATACAAACCACAAAATCGGAAAATCGAACTTTTCAAGGAGTGGTTGATTGATAGTAATTGCCAAGCCAATTCTATAAAGTAAATATATTGAAACAGTATGCAGCTGACCTGATAAAATTTGTGATCATTATATGAATTAAAGTTTGTAATATAATTAAAATTAATCAAAGTTTTTATAACTTACATGTTAGAGGTTTACAGCTGAACCTTGCGGCAGGTGATGAACTAACTACACAGATTTCATTTAGATTACATGTATGATTTCTGCATATACCTGTTAGCTCCGGCAAATGAAAATAGCCAAAAGAATAAAAAAAAACAAGAACAAAACACAGACACAAGCACTTAAATAAAAATAAACAAACAGTGAAATCATTCTTAAATTATTGTTCCAAGAGATATGTACACCAGAAACTAGAAACTGATTACTTCCAGATAAAAAAATGATATACTGCTACAAGAATGACATAAATCTCTACTTCCAACTTGAATTTAACGTAAAGGCTCACACACAGCAATCAAGTTCTGAAGATGCGTTGTCAGTATCACTTTAGCGAACCAAAACAAAAAACAAAAACAAAAACGTATTTCCAATGCTCTATACAGTACATGTAATTTGCATCTTACGAATAGGATTTATGATTTACATATTGCACCTGAACTACAAGTAAATTAATGAAACATTATCCTGTCCTTCAAAAAATAGAGACAAATCAACTACAGCACGATTTTCTTTCACCAGATAGAGGAGAAACTCTATTGTATGAGTTAAATAGGACTTATTATAGTTGAAGAAACAAAGATATGGTTACAATTTAGCAGTACAATAGGTCATCACGTTGGAACATTTTTTAACAGATATTACACTTTTCAAAATAACTTGACTGATATTTGTTATATCCATACCTGTCACTTAAATTGAGTTCTTTTTTTTTTTTTTTGCTCTTCAACATTTTTTCTCCGAATTTCCGAACCTTCGGCCGACAACCTCTGATTATACATGATTTGTTCAAATGTGCATGTAGTCCATCAATTTAAGTTTAGTATCTAGTATACGTTGTGTTAATATCTGTTGTTATATATAACAAAGAATAACAAACACAACGTTTATTTTTTTTAAAGATGCAAGGCAATAATACTTAATTTGTTTTTTTATAGGTACACATGTACAGTTACGTCGTGGTATAATTGCATCAAGTGTAGAAAACAGATGCATTATTCATGCTGCGAGAATATTTCTCGTTGACTGTGATCTTTGCTAGACATTCTTCATCTTGCATGTTACTACGATTATTGTAATATCTGATTCGTAATGTTATGTTCAAGCTGACATTTTAACAGCAGCCTCGCATATACTGTATTTGTTTTTCTTTTTTGAGAGTTGAAGTGTCGAGAGTCGTTAGACAGAAGCCAAGCTCGACTCTCGAAGTTTTCGTGTTTCAATTGTGAGTCAGTACCAACTTTCGTCAACATTTCGATAGCGCAAGGTCAGGAGTCGTTATCGAGGAATCAAAATGGTCTTGAATTCACAAGCATTGTTCATAACTTTATTCTGGAATATGGTGTTACAAGAATAACAAACTTTGATAATTAATAATAGGTTAACTTATTATTACAATGGGTTGAGAATTTTTATCAAAAGAATGTTATTTGATTTTTATTCTCATTTTCTTACCTAAAACCACACTACAATGGGTGACAAAAATTAATTAATGTACTTTATTCTCATTTCCTTACGATAAAACCCACACAACAAAACATATTCGTATTAACTGCGAATGACTATATGCTAAAGGCAAGTTTAAAGAAAATGTAGATGTGGACGAGTAAACATATCCTTTTTATGATAAATTCCTTTTGTAACTTGTTGGACCTTCATGCAGCGACTGATTTGCTTATCCTATCAATAACCACGATGTATTTTGTTACAATTCCCTTTAGTCAAGCTTTGGGTGTTTTTCGTTTAACCTTCTTTTGTGTCAGTGTTTGTATTGTCTTTCCATATTCATCATATCTCTATTATTCTGCAATTGTCGCAATGAAAATTAATATTAAATTTATAATTTTATTTTGTATGCAAGCATTAATTACACTTGAAACACGATCACTCGCAAACTAGAATACTAGGACAAAAGACAGTACATGTACTTGTCGTGGAGATGGGAAATAAGAAATATTTGAATCAGTGAAAAAAAAACCTGCCAACTAAAAAAGATCGTTTTATGCTGAAAACTGGTCAACAGTGTCATAGTTAGCTACTTACTTTGTGTTGTTTGGGTACTTGGACATACGTATTCCCACTACTGGGTGTTAGAACTGTAAATCCATCAGCAGCTTTATCGTTCACCTGGCATGTTTTGTTGACAGCTATGTAGTTTATAGATTGGCAGATAGACATCCGTGCACAAAGTTCTATGCACTGAATCCATCGAGGAAATGAAAATCCGAAAATTGTATGACTCATACGTGTATATATGTTTTTATGAATTTTGTCTACCATAACAGTTTTACTCATTACTGTTGGAGCTATTAGCAGTCCACAAAAAACGGAAATTTCCAAAAGGAAATCCGACTGCATAGTGTGAAATATTATCTGAAATGAAAGATACGGATCAAATATAAGTTAGGTAAACACATTGTCGTGCGCACTGAAATTGGTATCATACGTTTATATATCAACATTTGTACTGTATTTATTTTTTTATATATCTTTAAAGTGTGAATTCTTCAATTATAAGCAGTTAAAATGAAATAATATTGATTCCACGCATGCGCAGATAGTTTGCTCCGCTTATTTATAATTTACTGGCATTTGACTTGTATTTCTCAGCTTTAAAATGCATCTAGAAAGATGCCAAAGACAGAAATGCTATTGATAAAAAAATATAAATTACCGTCTACTTAAAAGATAAACAAACCTCACATTTTCCACATAGTTTTAATGCCATACGATCGGATACATATTTGTATGCAAACAAACAAAACGTCCAATTTTAAAAAATGAATGAGGCCAAGCAGAAAATATGTAATGTTTTCGATTTCATATTAAGTTTGGCTTTTAGAATATTTGAAAAAGTTATGTCTTACTAGATCAAAACATTTTCCAAATCTATATAAAAAGTAATTATATAAGCTGTTTCAGAAATTTACAAAAAACAAGTGATACAGTTAAGAAATAACTAGTACTTTAGTCTGTAAATATTGAATGTAAACAATATGTAAAATGTAATAAATAACATTTGAATTTAGCTTGCTATCAACTAAACCTATTAGGTAAGCATTGTTATCAATGTAGAATTATAGCATATCATTAAATGGATAATTGGTATCTTAGTCTGTAGATGTATCGGACCAATTACAATCAACAGCAATTAAATATCATTATCATGATTTTTAAATAGTAACAATCATTAAATTGATGCATATAGACAATAGAGACTTTGGTCACTGTTTCTCTGAAAGTAAAAATCGAATCATCTTTTTCAGTATGGAAACAATAAACAAATTATCATATCCACAGAAGGGCTTTGTTCAAGACAAGCGAACATTACGCTAAAATTAGCCCACAACTGAAAATAAAGAATGCAAACATTATGCGTCAAGATAACAAAAATACTAGTTATTGAAGATTAGGTTCATAATAGAATTGTAATAAGTTACAGAAACTAATACAATATTTTTTGAAAGAACAAAAAATTCAAATGATTAAAATCTATTAATATTCATGTGATTATTACTGTGTTATACTTGAAACATTTAGATTTATCTTACGGAATTCAATCCCGTTGTTCTGTATTTGTTCAGTTAGTTAACATAAAAGTTTTAAACCTAAATTAGTTTTACATAATAACTTAAATCAACTTTGTATCTGCAATTTATGATAGCCACCATCGTTTCTCTTTTATAAACATAATATACTATTACACTAGGCGAGCACTCTAATGACGAGTGCTCATTCTGAAAACTAAAAGAAACAGTGGGACAAATGAAACTAAAAATTTCCTTCTGCAAAAAACGAAAACGCTCAAATGAAAGTTCAAAATTCAATAAAGAAACCCAAATAGATGGAGTCTCAGGAATTTGTAACGATTTACTACTTACAGTAACTGTAAATAAAATTTATCTTTAGTATTTAATCAAAGAGTACGTCAAACATACCTTAGTATGTAATAATATCCTATGTTAATTTGTGTTGACATTTTCAGTATTTTCGTTTTATTTCACTTTTGATTTTGTTGCCAAACACTAACACTATTCAGTTTTTTTTAAGATAAAATATTGCCCCACGATAAGCAAAGCAAATCAATAGTATAGCTAGAAAAAAAAATCACAATACAGACATAACAAGACAACCCAATAAGGTTGATTCAAAAACTGTATGCCCAAGTATATTTGTTTCTCATAAGTCTGTCTTGATAATTTCTCTCATTATAGTTGTAGCTATGCACAAACCATAAAAAAGAAGCATTTGTAAAAACAGATCACAGTGCATGATGTTTAACATTGTCAGACGTTAAAGATGTGGATAAAATATAACCTATTATGCGGAACATGAAATTGTACGTTGTACAAGTTAATCAAATATATCCAATAAACTTTGAAATACTACTTAATCTTGTATATACGGAGACATATTTAGGATAGATTATAAGTCTATTACTATTTAATCTGTCCACTTCGAAATGTTAAACTAAATCTATTAATTTTATAATGAGAGACAGCCTACACTTTCAGGTACCAGTTGTATAGTAGAACCTCGGTAGCTGGAACTCGGAGGGACCGTCCAAATTAGTTCGAGAAATGCATGGCGTTCGAGTTATTGAGTTATTGGTAAATAAAATGGAAAATATACTGTGCGACTGAAAAAGTGGTACGAGAAACTTGTGTAAAGAAACAAATCATTATAAAAAAACGCACCACAATAATGATATTGATCAGGAAATATAAATTAGTTAGTAGAATTTTGCAAAACTAGCTTTTGTCTGTAGATTTATGTAATGTTATTTAGAACCAGTACTAAAACTTGATCAACAACAAATATATCCATGCTTTGCTGTCAGGTTTTCTTCCAAAGTAACAGCAGATACCAAAGTTGAAATGTTAATGCAAAAATCAGTCCGGATTGCATAAGACAATATCGACGAATAGTACAAATAAAACAGTACCAAAAGAGTAAAAGCTCTGACAATACGAACTCTCACAAAAACTGAAAATGAGACCATGTGCTCCGGAAGGGTAAGCATCTCACGATCCACGTGTAGTACCCTCTTTCTAGGAAGTCATAATTTGAACATTACCTAAATAAGGCATCAATTGTGATACGTGTGGAAAAGCAGAATATTGCTACTCTAAAACGGAAAGTCCACAGTTGGAAAATTATTACGTTTGTCATAAATCTTTAATTAGACCCCAGCTGTCCTTTTCGGTCGATCTCGAGGAATAAATCCAAGTACGAAACAGATTTGGGATTTGTTGGATTCCGTAATGTCTTTAATTTCAAGCTCACTAGGATATATAAGGTAGTAACTAAAATTATGGTTATTTAGAAACAGGATGTCATCTATGTAGCATAAATTAAAATTAAAAGACTAGCCTAAGGCTTGTTCCTTTATCTTGTATTTGAGAAGTCCTTGAATAAACTTCAATGTGGCATTACAGGTGTACAGTATAGAATGTGGAAAATTGTAGGCTTAGTTCATCGAGATTGAAATATTGGAGTAAATCGTTCGAGTTTATCAGAATCCACACCTGATTCACAATGTTTCTAGAGTAAGCTTGATTTGGTAGAGTTTAACTTCATTTATTCCTGAAAGAATCGATAGATTTATCCTTTAAACCATTTTTTGGTGTACTTCCTCTCAACAAATTTTGTTCCTACAAGTTGTTGATCTTCTGATTTGTTAATTGCTGAGCTCCCGTAGGCTCATTGCCTTTTCTTGTTTTTTTTCAACACTTAAAGCTTGGTTTTGGGAGTTTCATGTGTCATTTGGTGATAATATAGTTTGTACAGCTGGGTTCATGATTTTAGGTGCATCAAATTCAGCGTAAGTGATTGCTTTTTTTTTACAATGACATTTGCTAGTGATTCAGGATAAAATGACATTTTCTGTGGCCACAGGTTGTTCAAGTTAAGAAGAATCAAGATTTGAGGTCATTTGAAGTCCAAGAGCATCATTTTGTAGAAGAGTATGCGCTCAGAGTCTTTATCTGGAGAAAATATCATCAGTCCATTAGGAAATATGGCCGCCCTAGGTCATTTTGGTCGGACATTGTCCTGAACTGGACAGTCTCGCAGACGAATATGCAGAACATCTTACCATTTTATTTATTACAAATACAATTAAAGAAATAAATAAATGAAACAAATACAACAATTTTATTGAAAAAAGAATCGATTAATATTTCTATCCATCGAACCGACGTAACGTTGTTTAATTCGATTTATGTACTTGGGTAGTATTTATACACAGTTTTAATGTTAAGATTTATTATCAGCAAAGACCTAGGAGAGTTCTGAGCAAACTGGATTATTTATTGATGCCATTAATGTTGGATTTTAGGGATGCACCGTGTACAAAACGGTTGTTCACCCCTTGGATCAAAGATATGATGTCATATCACATTACACTTTGAGAATTATTTCCAATTGTTCTGGGAATAGAGATATGAACGGATTTTTTATCTCAAAAATAGGTGCGTAAAGTTTTACTGAGACAATATGGTTGTTGATTTTATAATAAAAAAATAAGGCAAGGACTCAATAAAAATGAAGTTAGTTCGGTGCTTCGTAGTTTTAAGCTGCACATATAGCAGAATTCACAAATAATGCACCTGATAAAACTTTCTCGTTACACTTTAAGCAAGTAATCCCTATATGGATGCAGCACTCACAGAGGCGAACCAAACAATGCACACATATAAGACAATTGTCAAAATTTAGTACTGGACATACATTTCCGTTCTTATTTATTTCACAAGATTCAGATTAAAAGTTGGTTTATTGGAGTTTATCATTACGTTCAGCAATTTATCAGCTATATCGTGACTTCTATACTTACGTCTAATTCGCCTAAGGAACGCCCTACCTGGTTTTACCACTGCGCAAGCAAAATTTAATAAACCATTTAAGGACTATAATTCTTGAGGAGTAACTTTTTGCTCTTAAAAATTACCATTTTTCTTTTCAGTTTTAAAAGTTTATCTGGATATCTCAATCCCGTAGCAAGGGAATCAATTTCTACTCCGAAAGGGTAATAATGGTAGTTGGGTACACTGTTTTACCTCTTTAATTGAAATGCATACTTCCTGAGCCTTCCATAAAACATTATCCAGTGATTTATAACACAAGTTTAATTTTGGAGGTTCCACAAGTAAAAAAATCAGTAACAAGTATATATCTAGTTTATGGTTTGTTATCCAGTATATTGAAGAACTGAATTTAAGAAAATTACGGAAAAAGCTTATTCCCATAGCCAAAATCTTGTCATAATAAAATTTTGCATCTACAGAGACTTAAGGATTTATGGGAATTAATGTAAAAATGTGTTCAATATCGGATTTTGACATGATTGCTCCTAGACCATAATGATTAACTAACGCAACTGCCTCGTCAATAGTTTGGTAACTTACAGAGGACTGTTCTTGTCGCATGTCATCATTAATTCATGAACCATGTGGGTATGCGAGATAGTGATTTGCCCTACATTCTCATGGATTATTGGTATTTCGCTGTTTTAACGCTGTATAAATTCCATTAATGTAGACGATTGCATTTGATAACAGTTGATTTCAAGAATTTGTTGGCATGTTTGACTAAGTTGTTATACTTTTCGATTGGTACATGCCTTGTACTTTGTCTATCAATCGGTTGCATAAATGTGACATGTTTAACTTTATATCGAATACTTTTCTAAGCTATATCCTTGTTTGTACCATTTTTATCCAGGCCATTACCACCAATAAGTACAAATACATGTTCTGGGGACATATTTGGAATGACCTCTTTCTATCGTCTGGGAGTTCACATCATCGGCAAATATCCACACCAATATTGTACACATCAACTGCCTGGTCAAAGTAGACACATTTACTGCAAAAATATACAAAGTAAGTTCTATCTGCTAATTGCACATAAGTTTATAGAAAGTACGGAAACTGAATGTAATGAGATAAATCCAGTACATCTACTATATACATAACATTATATGCATAAGTAGCAACAGGTCTCGCTAACAAGATGTGAGACCTACACGGAAATTCACACATTCTTTCCTCAATTTCCTACCATTTCTTTGATATTTTTAGAACTACCCACACCCTCACCTAGCGCGTTTGTGTCTTATGACACAGTCACAGCGTTTGGGAAATGATTGTTAGCGAGACATGTTGCTTGTTTACATCTGATGTAATGAGAGAACAGTAGTTCAAAAATTCTATTTTACGTGTTTTTTTTTTTTTTTTTTTTTTTTTGTTTATCTTTGACACTGCAACCAAAATATTTTATTTTTCTGTGTGTTTTCTAAACTATGATTGTTTTGGTTTGTCAAAACTATATATATTTTTCTTAAAAAGGGTACCCCGGAAAATTTTGGTTCCAGTGTTGTGTGTGCTTGTTTACAGTTGGCATACTGGTATGAAATATTGCCTGTGAAGATTTATGTGTATTATTTACCTCATTATGTATTTTCGTTATTAAAAAATCATTAAATAATC
>JAOXYI010098632.1:0-12145 GCA_028566495.1 Lithophaga antillarum | reverse complement strand
ATTGGTAAAAGAAATAATTATGATGTCATGTCATTGATTACAACACCAGCATTAAGGATCCATATAGGAATATACTGACAAATTGTGTATTGAAATCAAGGAGAAATAAATTCTTCTACTACCCATGGATTACAATATTTCTCCACTCTCAGTAGTTAAATATTAAATTTTAACCAGCTCACCTAGACTCATAGTTAAAATTTAAAATTTAACCATCTCCAGTGGATAAATATCATAATTCATAGAAGTAGAAGGAGAATCTATATTTTCATTACTACACTCCAATGTTGCAAAATCTGAACAGCTGCTGAAAAAATGATCTGATCCATGATACATGTACATGTATATATGTGTCTTATACACTTAATACATTGACTAAGTCAGTAAATTGGAACCTGTTTTGAGAGACCTCTGCTATGAGAGAGTGCCCTCTTTTGGGAGACCATGTCATGACAGTGTTGCTCTTTATTATTAATATTAAGTTGACCTCTTTTGAGAGACTGTATGCCTTGATGAACGACTTTTTCCTGGCAGATGGAATCGTCTCTCAAGACAGGTTCTATTGTACTCATCCACATGAAAATTTTCTTGCGTTAGGGCATGCCAATTACATCAGTTTATCTCAGTATCGCTAATTATTATTATTTCTTTCAGGAAGAACTGCCTCTTAAATTCATCAGCGGAAAACCACATCCAGATCTACGTCAGGAATCACGGCAACTCTTAGATGTTATAGGCAGTATGGTGGATAAATTCCTTCCTTATGCCATGTCTGTGCGAAAAATTTTACATGCTCGAGTGCCCATCATAAAATTTCGCCATTTAGCAACAAATACTGAATGTGATGTCACTCTGTCTAATTTGTAAGAAAATATTACAGATTCTTGTCATGTCTCTTGTGGGTTATAATATTTCTGCATCTTTTCTTAAATTTTTAGAGGACTCATCAGAATGTGGGGGATGAGGGGTTTATAAAGCAGAAATTATTTGAAGATCTTCTTCTTAAAAACAAGAAAAACAATCAAACAGAAACTTCATGTGAATGATCAGTGGTTGGTCCTAATCAAACGAAACTTTTCTTGAATGATCATTGGTTGATCCTAATAAACAAAAGCTTTTCTTATATGATATTAATTTACCATTAACATTTTTAATATTAGAACAGAAACATTAATGACAGAAAATTAATTAAACTGTTTAATGTACAATTAATTTGATTTAATCGATACTAATGAACAATAATATTGAACTTCAAGGTACAGTGCATCATAAGCCTATTAAGGCTGGCTGACATTATTTGTTTAAAATTTGTACTAAATGTATATCAGGTTGCACTTTAATAAACAATATACAGTCGACTCTCGTTGTCTCGAACTCGGTTGACTTGAAATTTCGGATGAGTTGAACTTTTTCGGTGGTCCCGAACTTTATCCTATTTAAATGTATATATTTTGACTCCTTTTGAGTCGAAATTGGATGAGTCGAAATTTCGGTTGTCTTGAAGTAAGTTTGTGGTCCCAAGGTAAATAAATCAATATAATCAATGTTCATTATCTCGAATTTGTCAACACTTGTCAAAACGTAGTCTCGAGCATTTAATCGCTTCCACAAGATATTGATTGATTTATAACATCCTTACCTTAGATCATCTTAATTGCATGTACATTGCATTCAAATCTATGAAGACGTCAGCTTCGTATGTCGGGACCCGAATGCCATGTACTACTTTTAGGGTGTTAAATGATTTTCGAGTTGTCTCTCCTTTATTGTTCTCCAGAACGCAACTCCTCTTGAGTTGAACTACAGATGACTAGAATTATTTTCCTGGTCCCGTCCACTTAGAGATAACGAGAGTTGACTGTACTTTATTTGATAAAGTTTATTTTTTACTAGATCAGTGTTCTTCCTGGGTATTTCAGCTTCCTCAGACAACTTACAACCATCTAGTTGGGATTTACCGATAGATGTGACCAGCTACTTAAACACTCCACTACTGAGACAATCATAAAATTTGAGTTTTAAAACAGATTACCAGTATTAAAGTAGTTAATCAGGAATAATGGATTGCATTATGTTAAAAGCTCATATTACTTATTGACCCAGCCTGCCATAAATGGAAGAGTCCCCACCCTTGATCCCTGTACCAGCACCTCTCTTGCCTCATATGTACACGAAAAATCCTTTCTCTAACAGCAGATCAGCATATTTTATGGGTGTACTGGTCAGCATTTTGTATCAAAATGCATGGTTGGCTATTTTGCATTGAAAAAACATGTTTAAAGAGTGTTTTAATGCATTTATGTTAAATATAGTGCCTATAGGGACATCCATCATGCTAAAGTGCCCTCATTAGCAGCCTTCTGTTTTCATTTTGAAGCTGAAGCACTGAATACTGAATTATATCCATTAATTTGACAACATTTCTGTTCTGTTTTACAGGCTACAACCAGGTGGTCCTCACACTCCTGGTCATGGGGCAACAGAGGCCAATGACGAAAACCTCAGTCAGGATGAAGTAGAGGAGAAAAAGATCAAAGACTATATCATAGACAATAAAAACATGGACAATAAGTTACGGGAAGAACAAGGCATTCTGGATAACCAGGATAACAGGTTACAAGATCAGAGAGGCATCCTGGAAAATCAGGAAAAACATCAAATGGAAGAACTAGTCAAAGAGGAAACTGTAGAAAATATAGCAAAACCAGAAACTAATATAAACATACTGGCTGAACAATTAAATAAAATATTGAAACAAGATGTTAAACCTGATGAACAGAGGGTTGATGTAGAAAATGAGGTGCTGAAAGAAAGTGTTCCTCAAAAAACACCAACTAAAAAGGTAACCATAGCACCAGAGAAAGATGATGACGATGACAAACAGAAGGATGAAACCTTAGGAAGAAGGAGGGATTCTGGGATTGATCATATGGTCAGTAAAGCTGCCATAACATTCGCTGTCATGGAAACTGAAGATAAAACCCATGATGAAGTTGTGGATGAAAATGCTACTCGTGCAGCACCTTATACTGTGGCCAGTCAATGGCAGTCAGCTTTTGGTTCTAGTTCAGGCAATAGTTCTGATGATGAAAGTGAAGGGGACAATGCAAAGGCCAAAAAGTTATCTTCTAGACACAAAATGAACACTTTAGGTGATGATGAAGAATGGAGACCAGATAATGCATTACGTAATTCTTTAGTGCTTCAGGATGACAATGACTTTCTTAAAGGATCTCTAAATTTTTTAGACGATGAGTTAAATGATAGTGATAGTCAGGATAAACGTAAGGATTCTCACATGAAAACTAGTGCTTCTTTGAGTAATATTGGAGATCGACATCTACTGAAATCAAGTCCTAGCAAAGGAAGTACTACTAAAGACAAAAATAACTTAATGTCTCTATTAAAACAACCAGGTAGATCTTCTCCATTAATGTTCAAAGAAGGCTTGTTACCGTCTCTAGGTCATTTTAAAGTAGGTCCTTATGTTACTAAACCACCAACTCCTCAATCAAAGAGGGATAATTCTCCTGCAAAGAAAGGGACACGGCGAGAAGAAAAATCGAGTGTAAGACTTAAACGATCTGAAAGTGAAGGAGCACGACTAAGTGAGAAAAAAGAGGACATAAAATCCGTACTTGAAACTAGTGACAAGTTTTCTATTGTTAAGATGGATGATATTAAATCAAATTTAGCTGCTGATGTAGAAAAAACCAAAACAGATGTCAAACAGGAGATTACTAGTCAATCTGATGCTGCCTTTTCTGGTCAAAATAGTGCAATAGTTAGTGACACACATGATAAAAATACTTTTAAAGATTTGGGTACAAGTATAGATCATACAACTTTTGGAAAACATGCAGATATAAGTGCTACACCTAAAATTTCTGAAGAAAAAATTCTAGATCCAATCACCTTAAGAATTTCTGACAACATTGATGCTAAACCTGTGAAAACAGCTGTGACAGACAGTAGTATAAAGGATAAAAAAACTGATGCTGTACTAAGACACGTTAATTTTAGTCTAGGTGAAACAGACAAAGTAGAACGTGTTTCTGATATATCATACCAATCACCGTTAACTAATCTATTGTCTAGTCCAAATATTCAAATAAATATTCCGACAAGTTTAGACATTATAAATAGTCTCCCATCATCTCCAAAGAGAAGACAACTTCCTGTATTACAACAGGATAATAGCCAACAGAAAGTCAGTATCAGTAAAAATCTTGAATCATCAGAAAAGTTAAGTAAGGATAAGTCTAGTCTAGCAAAACCTAAAAAACCTTCTGTAGATCTAAAGTTGAATTTAGATGACTTTGAGACTACTAATCATACAGCAGAGGATGACATTAACTTAGATTTAGACGATTTCAAATCGGCAAAACATTTGTCTGATAGCGGAGCTAAGATAGATCTAGATAATCTTGATTCTGATAGACAAAGTTCACACAGTTCACACCATGATCTGTTACCAGAAAAGGCAATACTCAAGGACAAAAAAGATATCAAATCTAAAGTTACTAGTCTTACTGGTAAATCTAGACTTGGTGAATCACATCCTGGGAAGGATAGAAAACATAATAAACATCATTTTAGAGTGAAGGAAAGTAAGTTAAGAAATATAATGTCACCAATACAGGAAGATCCAACCAAATCATCTACAAAACGCATAGATGATAATGCATTATCTACATCATCTAAAACATCAGTGAAAAAAGATTCTAAACTTTTAGAGAGTGAATCAAAAGAAAGTTTAAAACCAAAAAGTGACTCATCAGGTGAAAGACTAAGTAGAGCAGATAGACCAACAGAACAGAAACGTTCAAATTCCGGTAAACGTCGTTCCTCTTCTGCATCTCGATTGGATCGTACAACGAAAGATTTAGAGGATGTTAAAGATAAATTATCAAGTTTGTCACCGAACCCACCAGAGTCTGATCGTGTTCCTAAACCACCTCCTGGCCATGCGCCAAAAAATGCTGCAGTATTAGCGAGGTAAATTTTTTTTAATATTATAGAAGAGTAACTTGAAAATGTCAGTGGTTATGCTTCCTGGGTCACACTTACTTGGTCATTAGTCCATTTTTATACGACCACAAAATTTTTCGCTTTTTTAAATTTCATACATGTATTTTGACACACTGATTCTTCGTAGAAAATAAAGGTTTGAATTCATTTTGGAGGTTGTGGTCCCTATGGTTTCAGGAAAAAGGGGGCCAAAAGGCACCAAAATTAAAAACTGAAAAAAAAGTGAGGTTGTGGTATATCCGTACAAAGGTAATGAAGAGTAGAATTTAGTAATGATAAAATAAAGGATATTGGCCTCTATGGTTTCAGGAAAAAGGGGCCAAAATTTAAAATTGCAAAAAAGTGAGGTTGTAATATATCTGTGCAAAGGTTACATGAGGAGTAGAATTTAGTAATGATAAAATAAAGGATATTAAACCAAACTGAAATGGAAAAAGGGCCAAAGGAGCCAAAATTTAAAATTGCAAAAAAAAAAGGTTTTAATACATCCACACAAAGGTATTGATGTGTGGAAGTCAAATATAATGAAATAAAGGAAAATCACACTTTTGCATGGTAATGTGGGTCCAGCACATTATTGTGTCCAGCACATCACTGTGTCAAGCACAATACTGTGTTCACACTCGGTTTTAATATACACTTGTTATCACTGTTATGGTCAATTTTCCATTGATCTTTTGCAATGATAATTTCTATTATCACGCTACTTGCTTGAGATGAAAAATTATCAATGACTCCATTGTTCAGTGACATCACATGCTACTTGGCTTAACTGACATCGCCTTGGCAAAACAGCAAGAAACAGATCATCTATGTTTTGTAAAACGTGAGTAAGTTTGTCGCCCTTCGACGAAATATTGATGAGAAGCTTCCTCTCGTTTTACAAAACAGATAATCTATATTTCAACTTTCCCTTGTCTACATGCTGTGGTCATATCATGCTGTGCTCAGTGTAGCCCTTTATTCAATGCATGGCAGGCCTACCAGACTTGCATAACAGGTTCCTCTATGAGAGAGGAAAGATAAAGATATCATCCTGTAACAGTGTATTATAAAAGAGACAATCTGGATTCTCAGGTAATAGTTCAGAAAACTTATATAATGTGATATACATAATTTATGATAATTCATTAATTTTTCGAAATGGATTCTGAAATGATTATTTGTCTTTTTCTTTTCAGTATTGTGGTTGTATTTGAAATATCTGCTTTTGTTGGATTTGTGTATGATGCTTTACTGAAAATACGTAAGTATTAACAGTAAAAAGAAAGATACATAGGTCTGTCCGAAATGCTAAAATAAATGAGGGTGCAAAGAGGGGTGCTGGCACCAAAACAATAGGTGATAAAATGTGAAACATAATTGAACATAAAAGGTACAATTTGAATATAAAAAATTCTTGCATGAAATATATTGAATAAGGACCTATCAAAATGAAAACATGCAAAAAGTTTAAACATATCTTTAGTACCCTCAGATTTGTCTTATTTGTTAATGTTGCTTTTAAATGTAGAATGCATTTATACTGAGTAATTGAAAAAGAGGAGATAACTTATCTGAAAGCAAGAACTTTTTATATTCAAATTGTGCATGAATAATAATTTTTCACTTAGGCCATGCAAAGTTGATTTTCTGTTTCTCAGGCATATTTTTTTCTGAATTAATGAGGGCGGGCTGTATTTTATTTTATTTTTTATTATCGCTAAAATCTGGCAAAATATCGTTTCCGTGTCCGATGTTGTTCCAATTCGTTTTAGCAAGCGCCTAAGTGATCGTGAATCATCCTTGACCTTGTCAATTGGTAACAAAATGGTCAAAACGTGAAAGAAAGTTCGTTTTGAAATAATTTTAAGCTGAAAACAATAAAAAATAGTACAGAATTGGAAATCAAAGGAAGAACAGTAAATGGATATATTATTAACCATGGCGTTTAATTATTTATTTTTTTGGAAGCGCAAATAAAATGGTTCATGCGGGTGGTGCCTGAGAAACACAAAATCAACTTTGCTTGGCCTTACATTGGGAAATTTACAAGTATTCTGTAACTGATTAGTGTTTGACTGTACACTAATATCAAAATATAGTTGTAATTTGTAATATTTCAATTTTCTTAAGACAAATGTTCAGCATGTGCACAAAAGGAAAAGGGAGAAAATAAGATACTTAGAATGCACTTGAAATGGCATTCCTGCCAAAAAAGTTCAGAATATATTTTGAACCAGTGTAAATCAGTTCTGTTATCACTTGCATAACTTAATTGAATTATTACATTATACAAATGGTACAAAAGCAAAGCAAAACAAAAACCTCAGGTATGGTGTATTGAGTGTGGCCTGAGTAGTCTAGAGCACTGATCAGATCAGGTTCACCTACATCTCTCCACTAAGGCCGGGTGTAACCTGTGTCAACTTCTCAACATATCTTAATGAAACTTGAGGATTATTTTACTTATAGTTAAATACTAAAGATTCCCAACTTTTCAAAAGTCTATGATATCAAATATAGCCATCAGAAATGGGAACAAACATGACTGCCAATATTCTGTTAACTTTCTGTGGTAGCCTGTATCTCATCAACCACTCAGGATATCTTAATGAAACTTGAGGATAATTATACTCATCATAAAATACTGAAATTCCTAAACTTTCCAATTCTACAGTATCAGATATTTACTTTTCATAAAATACTAAGATTCCCAACTTTTCAAAGTTCTCCATGTCAGTTGGGCCGCCAGGACATAGAACAACATGCCTGCCAATGCACGATTTAATTTTTATGCTAATACTACCAAGCAGGAAAACTTGGTTGATTTGCTGTCTTTCAGACAGCTCAATTTTCTCGTTTTAAATAACTGAACTTCTGTATGTTTTGTAGTGGGAGATGAAGACACAGGATGTAGTCATATATTCGTAAGTACAACTATAGAGTTTTTGATAGATAATATTTCAAATATACATCAGGTGTGAGTTCCTTGTTACATTACCTTTCAGTAATTTGTCAACAAATTTACATAATTTTTACCACTGAAAGTATATAAGGAGTCAAGGTTTACAATTTTCAGCACAAAATTAGAGACAAATTATTATGTCTAAACTTGCCTGCTGTAGTTAAGTTCAAAGAAAAAAAATTGCTTGTTTTGGTAAATCCATACCATACTCTACAGAAGTAGTATATTTTGTCTGACGGTCAGGGTTATGATACATGTTACTAGGACATGGAATGTTATGTACCATTCAGGTCTCTATGACCTTGTTTACTTCTAGGGTCAAGGTAAAGTTCTTTTAAATTTCCCCTGAAATATGGTTGTATGGAGAATAACATTTTTGTCTTAAGACCTACCTCTATGATTCTTGGCACACAGATGTATTTGTGGAGTGTCATGTGCCAAAGTAAGGTCGTTGTAACCTTGACCTTAAGGAGGATCAGTAATAGTAGTAAGACATACAAAGTATAGCAAAGATCATTGTGATATTTTAGTCTTTGTTTAAAAGAAGATTAGGTGACATATGCATTTAATGTCAGCTAGAATAATTGAACTTAGTTCTCCGTGAACAATCATTTCTGCTCCTACTGAGTAAAGTTGTAAAGGTTTTTGATAATTAATAATGATTTGAAAACACCATTATTATTTTCATTAAATAATCAAGCTGATAGTTATTGTGAGTAATTTGTATCATTTTCATTTCTTTTTACTTTCAGAAAGATCAGCAAAACTTGTATTCAACAATATTTGTGGTTTTTATGGTAAGATATTAATGTGTATCAGTGTGTGGTTTTTATGGTAAGATATTAATGTGTATTAATGTGTGGTTTTTATGGTAATATATTAATGTGTGTGCAGTATGTCATATCTATATATTCAAATTGATGTAGCCTATTACCTCCAACGTGTGAGTTTGTTCCAACTTCAGATGGATGTATCTTGTTACCTCCAAGGTGTGAGTTTGTTTCGACTTCAGATGGGTGTATCCTGTTACCTTCAAGGTGTGAGTTTGTTCCAACTTTAGGTGGATGTAGCTTATTACCTTCAAGGTGTGAGTTTGTTCCGACTTCAGGTGGATGTAGCCTATTACCTTCAAGGTGTGAGTTTGTTCCGACGTCAGGTGGATGTAGCCTGTTACCTCCAAGGTGTGAGTTTGTTTTGACTTCAGATGGATGTATCCTGTTACCTTCAAGGTGTGAGTTTGTTCCAGCTTTAGGTGGATGTAGCTTATTACCTTCAAGGTGTGAGTTTGTACCTACTTCAGGTGGATGTAGCCTATTACCTTCAAGGTGTGAGTTTGTTCCGATATCAGGTGGATGTAGCCTGTTACCTCCAAGGTGTGAGTTTGTTTCAACTTCAGATGGATGTATCCTGTTACCTTCAAGGTGTGATCATGAATTTATTCCACCTTTAGGTGGATGTAGCTTATTACCTTCAAGGTGAGAGTTTGTTCCGACTTCAGGTGGATGTAGCCTATTACCTTAAAGGTGTGAGTTTGTACCCAACTTTATGTATACAGTCAACTCACATTATCTCCAACAGATAAATTTTCGGATAACTCGAAGTGAAATTTTGGACCTTCTACATTAGACTCTAGCTAAATTTACTCCTGATAACTCAAATTTTTGGTTAAGTAAAAAAAAATTGACTGACCCTTCAACTTTGACATAACGAGAGTCTTTTGTATATTCAGGTGGATATAGTCTAGGACCTCCAAGGTGTGAGTTTGAGCCAGACTTTAGGCGGATGTAGCCTATTACCTCCAAGGTGTGACTATGTGCCTGACTTCAGGTGGATGTAAAAACAAAGGTGTGCTTGGTATCTTATATAATAAAGATTACCAGTTACTTGCTGAAGGATGGAAGTTCTCTCCATGTAGAGGTGTGCTTAACTGGTATCTTATGTGGTAAAGATTACCAGTTATTTGCTGAAGATTGGAGGTTCTCTCTGGGTAAAGGTGTGCTTGACTGGTATCTTATGTGGTAAAGATTACCAGTTACTTTCTAAAGATTGGAGGTTCTTTCTGGGTAAAGATGTGCTTAACTGGTATCTTATATGGTAAAGATTACCAGTTACTGAAGGTTGGAGGTTCTCTCTGGGTAAAGGTGTGCTTGACTGGTATCTTATGTGGTAAAGATTACCATTTACTTGCTAAAGATTTTAGGTTCTTTCTGGGCAAAGATGTGCTTAACTGGTATCATATATGGTAAAGATTACCAGTTACTGAAGGTTGGAGGTTCTCTCTGTGTAAAGGTGTGCTTGACTGGTATCTTATGTGGTAAAGATTACCAGTTACTTGCTGAAGGCTTGAAGTTCTCTCCGGGTAAAGGTGCTTCACTGGTATCTTATATGATAAAGATTACCAGTTACTGAAGGTTGGAGGTTCTCACCCGATACCCTGGTTCAATAAAGATTACCAGTTATTGAAGGTTGAAGGTTTTCTCCAGGTACCCTGGTTCCCTCCACCAATAACACTGTTGTCACAATATGGCTGGGAAATTGCTGAACATGACGTTACATTCCATTAAATTAATCAATCAGTACATATTTTATGAGATGGTCTTCAATGATATGTTATACTGTAGATAACATTCTGATGTAATATTTATAATTATCGGCAATTTATGCATTTTCCCTTTGATCTTGCCGACTGATATTGTCAGTATCTACGTACTGCCGTGATACTGAAAAGTATCGGATATTGTCATAGGAGATGTGACGTCATACGTACTGTGACGTTGCCGATAAAAAACAATAACGTCAGTTTTGAATGTCTCGACGGAAAATATCAACAGTATCACAGCTCGCCCTATAGGGCTCGCTGCAATACTGATGATAATTTCCGTCTCGACTTTCACAACTGCCGTTATTCTATATATATCACAACAAAAATACAAGTGTTGATACGCTAGATATTCTTACTAATTTTTTTTGTCGTTTAACAGGTGATGAAATTACTGCTTCCAATTTGGGTGATGTTGTTTGTATTCCAACCAGCCCCACCAGTAATGGACAGTGATGACTTGATACCAGCTCTTAGTGATGATGGGGTAGGTTTATATTGGTAAACTGTTGTTGTTTTCCTTCGATTATTACAGTGATGACTTGGTACCAGCTCTCAGTGATGATGATGATGATGATGATGATGTAGGTTTGTATGCGTGAAGTGTTATTTTTCATACATTATTACAGTGATAACTTGATACCAGTTCTCAGTGATGATAGGGTAGGTTTATATGTGTGGAGTGTTGTTTCAATACATTATTACAGTGATGACTTGATACCAGCTGTCAGTAACAGTGGGGTGGGTTTATATTGGTAAAGTGTTGTTTTCAATACATTATTACAGTGATGACTTGATACCAGCTGTCAGTGACAATGGGGTAGGTTTATATGTGTGAATTGTTGTTTTCCATACATTATTACAGTGATGATTTGATACCAGCTCTCAGTGATGTTGATGATTGGGTAGGTTTATATTGGTAAAGTGTTGTTGTTTTCCTTCAATTATTACAGTAATGACATGATACCAGCTCTCAGTTATGATGATGTAGGTTTATATGCCTGAAGTGGTTTTCCATACATTATTACAGTTATGACTTGATACCAGCTGTCAGTGACAGTGGGGTGGGTTTATATGTGTGAAGTGTTGATATCCATACATTATTACAGTGATGACTTGATACCAGCTGTCATTGATGATGGGGTAGGTTTATATGGGTGAAGTGTTGTTTTCCGTACATTATTACAGTGATGACTTGATACCAGCTGTCATTGACGATGGGGTAGGTTTATATGTGTGAAGTGTTGTTTTTCATACATTATTACAGTGATGACTTGATACCAGCTTTCAGTGAGGATGGGGTAGGTTTATATGTGTGAAATGTTGTTTTCTATACATTATTACAGTGATGACTTGATACCAGTTCTCAGTGATGATGCGGTAGGTTTATATGTGTGAAGTGTTGTTTTCTATACATTATTACAGTGATGACTTGATACCAGCTGTCATTGACGATGGGGTAGGTTTATATGTGTGAAGTGTTGTTTTCCTTACATTATTACAGTGATGACTTGATACCAGTTCTCAGTGATGATGCGGTAGGTTTATATGTGTGAAGTGTTGTTTTC
>JAOXYI010098522.1:0-12146 GCA_028566495.1 Lithophaga antillarum | reverse complement strand
AAGAGTATTGAAATGAAATTGAATATACCGGCCGGTGATGTGTCAAAGTTAGGTAACCGTTTTGATCTAATATACACAGACAATATTGAGAAACAGAAACTTGTGACAAACATTATAATTAGAGGCTTGCCAGAATCTAACACTCTTATTGATGACGAGTTAGTAAAGTATCACATTTTTCTACAATGCAATTAAAGACTGAAATAGTTTACAAGGCAGCATAAAAACAATCAACAATCTGGATCAATTCAATAAACAAGTAAAAACTCATTTTATCAATATCTGCAAGGAAGAATTCTAACATAAAGTATCAAACCCTATATTTTAAATTTGTTTACACAAAACTAGGCTACGGCGACACTTATGTACCAAGTAAGATCATCAAACCGGGCAGGCGTCATGGACAACCTTGGACAAGATATAAATCAGTCACTCAAGCTAATAGAAACCGTAGGAAAAAGTGGGTTAAGCACAAAATGTCAGGTTTATTTGCTTATAAACTTCTGTATGAACAAGAACGATTAACCACTAGCAATATTATTGCTAAGCTAAATCAGACTTTGAGGATAAACTAGTTAATCAGATTAAGAATAATCCAAAATGTTTTTGGAATTATACTAGGCATTTTTCGAAATGGTCAAGTTCCATTGTAATGTTAGAAAAAAGATGGAGTCAAACTTTCCAAAATAAAGATAAAACTGGAGTTTTAAAAAATTTCTATATTTCGGTTTTTACAAACGGTTAGATCACACACCACATTTACCAAATGTTAAATTCGACATTGCATTATATGACTTGAATATTACTCCCGATTTAGTAAGGAAAAAGTTATCAAAACTGGCACCTTTTAAATGAAGTGGTCCTGATAGCATCCACGTAAACGCTTTCCAAAATTGTTTAGACTTTGATACACCTCCAATCTTAAGCATTTTGTCAGCTTGGTCTAAAAAATGATAATTGCGATCTAATGAAACCAAATTTGTGGTTCTTAGAACAGGTAAAAGCCTTGAATATATTTATAGTCTTATTGAATACCGTTATCTGAAGAGAACTGTCAAAGAGATTTAGGACTAGTTTCGAATGACTTACACTCGAATTGTCATATTTATCATATTGTGAATAAAGCAAACCAATGTATTGGTCGTATAAGAAGATGTTTTTCTAATCTTACGTCTGAGAAAGTTTCAACTTTATACAAGTCAATCGTGTGTCCAATTTTGAATATGGGTCAACAGTTTGGTTACCGTGAAAGATTTCGAGGCATTAGATAAAATCCAGCGTAGATGTATTCGTGTTGCTAACCAACCATTAATTTAGAATCTTTAAAAAGAAGTCTTTCGATACTTCAGCTTTGTCTGCTGTACTGGTTTTGTAAGAGTTTAAAATTGTCCATTCACATACTTCCAGAAAAATTTTACATTCGTTTTACCTTCTCTTGCAACTTTCTACTCAAACCTTCTTTTCGCATTTCTAACAGTGTTTCTACAGTAAACTACGATCCTTGACATGCTTGCATATGCTAAATTACCTCTAGAATACTTATAATGTTCCCACCATTTACGCTTCTTGATAATGACTTATTTAGTAGCTCTATCCATCCATAAAGGTGGGTTAATAAATTTTGTACGCTTTTAAGGAATAAACTGTTCCATGCGATCAGATATTACTTTAAAAATAGTTCAACATTCCACATTCCATCTACTTCTTTATTGTCAGACAGATGGTCCCAATCAACATGTTCAGTCACCTACTCGTTTTCGACAAGGCCAAAACTCTTTTATTTACTAATGAATTCGAAGAGGACAAGATTGATAGAAACCTTGTAAATTGACTCTACCGTTGGTAAAAGTGATCATGCGATGCTTAAGTTTGAATATTTTTGTTACTTGTTAAAGTGAGAAAATTTTCCTTTTTTAAAGGTGATTATAACGGTTTCTAGAACAGTCTTAAAATTGATTGATTCGATAGCAGAACGGAGTAGCAATATACCAGCGTCGCCAGCGTATGGCGTTTACATTTCACATTTAATTCGCTACTCTAGGGCATGTGTCCACTACAGCGACTATGTAGAGGGTTATTACGGTCACAAAAGCTACTCAGTGAAGGCTATGTAACCCTATCACAGATGATTCCCATTATCGTAGTCATGATCCGTTCTCCTTACCTGATTTACGACTTGTTGCCAGTTTTTGTACACTGGGCATTACGACGAGTGTCACATGTGAAGCAGGAAATACTTACCCTTTCGGAGCGCCTTCTGTCACTCGCCGGTTTTTATGGGAGTTCGTATTGTCCTAGCTTTAGTTTTAAGTATTGTGTCTGCTCTACTTCCACATTTGTGATTGTATCTGATCCTTTCTTGATAACAGCCTTGTCTGGTTCTATGAATGTGTGACTTACGAACTTCGTTATTCTTCTCATTCTATAGCAGAGGTCACAAAACGACACATACTAGAAGATGTCAGCACAAATCCATTCCTAGGCATCCAAATATCTGAAGACCTGAAATCGGGCAATCATATTTCCATCATCACAAAAAGGCCAGTTCAACACCTGGCTTCCATCCACAGAATCTACAGCGCTGCCCAAAAGAATGTATATCATCTATTTTATAACCCAAGACTAGATTCTTCCGACTAAGTATATGTGTGCGTTAATATTCATCTTCCTGGGTAGCAGTTTGATCTTTTCCCAGAAAGTATCAAGTTTTGCACATGACAAAGAAACATTCATAATTTTCAAAAATATTGCAACAGTTTTACAGAAGATTTGCTGCTAATTTTCATTTATTCGGTGTACAATATCTCTTTATTTTGGCAAATACATAACGCAACACATTTAATCTAAAAACATCTAATTTGTTTTCTTTTAAGTAATTAAAATCGAAAAGTAAGATATGTTTTATGTAATATGACATATTTGATATCTGTACACTGTTTTTGCCTGTTTACAAAACCAATTGGTTTGTCATTACTGTTTTGTTTTACATTTTTATAAACGTCTTTAGTGTGTAGTTTTTCAAAGTCATGATTTTAACTTTCGTTGTATTTCATTTTGTGATAAGGAAAGTTATTGTTTTGGGGCCTTGTTTTAGAATCTGTGCTTTGTAGTTCATCTAGTCAGTTTTGCTACTTTTCAGTGTTATGAATTCTGAGAACCAATTACTTTTATTAGACAGTTTATCTAATATTAAGGTTTGCGAAATATTACCGTCTTCATCAAATAAATGAAAAAACACCGTTTTTTATCCAATTGCCATATATTAAAGTTTTCTTATTCAATTTTATGTATTGGTTTCCCCATAATACTTGCTGTCTTACTTCTGTAAAGGTTTTTGGTAATTTTCTATTTATTGTGTTGACCTTAATCCATTTGTTTTTCAAATTCTAAGTAAAAAGTTGGTAATCCATTTTCAGTATTGTCTATTAATGTAATATTATCAGGATCTATTCTAAAAATTAAGAAATCTTCCCAATTTATCAAAATAATATCTGGGGATTATTTTCCAGTTTGGTGGTTTATAATCCTCAGCAATTAGTTTTTTCAACCAGCCAATCCGTATAGTACATGTATCAATATACTGGTCAACATCAATCATTCTTCATTAACCCACCTTCATTAAAATCCTTGGTTATGGTTTAGCATTTGACTTTTCTTGTTTGTTGTTCCGAATGAAAGAAAAAAAATCTTCTTTCTGACACGTGTAATGTTATGTATATCTTTGTCAGTTACAAAAGCAACATAAGTTATATTTGGAGTTGTCAATCATTTGATAATAGTTATTCTTTCTAGAATAGTAAGATTTCTGTTTTCCATAGAATTAAGAAATTTTCAGATTTTTCTCTTTGTTTTTCCAAATTTAGTTTCCTGCATTCTTTTTGGTCTTAACCAAAATATATACCTGAACGTTTTTTCATATTTTTCTTTGAAATATTCAGTCGACCAATATAAAAAAGTAGAATACCAAGATCAGTCGAACTCATGATTTAAAAGATGACAGATCCAAGTATACAAATAGCTGGGATTGCATTAACTCCAGAATGGAGTGAGACTAAGCCAGAGGCCCTCTTTTTTTATTTTTATTGAGTTTAAATCCAGATAATGAACCATAAATCTCCGTAATATTTAGTGCTATTGTTAATTATTGTTTAGATTTAGAAATTTTGATTTGAAATCCCTTGCGTTTATTGTCTTGTCTAATCCTACAAACCAGAATTTGAACTGATTATTAGAATACTCAACGGATATTCTTGACGAATTCAGAATAAACAGTGAATGGAGAAGATAAACAACCGTTGTTTAACATACAATCTTTTATATCTGTATACAGGGTTATTATTCATTTCATCACAGAATCTTGAAGACCAAACTTTTTGTAGTGACTGATTCATGAGATCCCTTTCCACAGAATCAAAAGGCAAATATTTTCAAACTGTAATATCTTAAGGGCATATCCACCAGTTTTAGCTCACGGTGAGATTTCCTTCATTTGATATATTTTATAGATTACGTAATAAGGACTTCAAAAATGTAGGAAAAATATAGGGTCACCAACCTCGTTTTTGAGAAAAATGAGATCTAAAATAGGGATTTTCACACAATATGGACGATTTTTGGCAACAGATTGTTCATTTTACAAGAAAATTCTGTTGAACAAATTGAACTGCCATTAAACTTATATAAAAACTAAAATACTCAACTTTCTTGGAAAAATATATTTTATGTTCAGAGTTGGCATTTTGGTATGTTATACCTGTGCTGCATGCAGAAAAGACCGAAAATAAACCATATTTCTGTGGATAAAACACAGATTTAAACATTTTTCTCACGATGTAGATTTGTTGAGATTTTCATATCATTTCGGTCTTAAAATATAGAAGCAACAAACGTTTCGAAAACCATACGTTACCGGCCTCGTTTTAGAGATAAATTGAAAATACTGTGATATTTAACGATTATCCTGTTTGAACCTCTGAGATTTCGGGAAATAGTCATAACGTCGCGAACTGAGGAGTGACGTTTCCCGCCGAAATATTAAGGAACGTCTTGTTCGCATTGACCAGAAACACAGGGAATGTTAATTTACCGCATACATAAATACATGCGCGATGTTTACCAAATAAACTAATACATGTTGTATAAGAGTCCTTCTACAGTAAGGTACATATAGGCGTCTATTATTATTGCTTTGTAAATCAAATTTAGAATAAATGTAATCATTTCTTCTGTGTGAGGACCATTATATGTATGCCGTATAAAAGCCATAAATTCTAAAATAATATTAACATTTTAATAGTCAATCAGTCTGTTAAAATTTTACAAATTCGTACAGGACAACTGGCCAACATGCAGAACTAGTAGGCCTGAATATAAGAAGATTCATTTTCTTGTTCATCGAAAAATGAACAGACTTTTGAAAAATAATAAGGAAATGTCAAAGTAAAAATAAGAATTTATAAACTTGGATTATTAGTGTCTCCATCCGCATCTGACATTTATAAGTCGGATTCTTAGTGTCTCCATTCGCTTCTGCATATCAGTTTTTTGGTGGGGAGGGTGGGTTTTGAATAATCAGACTGAAGTAAATTTCCTTCGCAAAACGAATGCGTACACATGATACACAGAACTACATACAGTATATCGAAGAAAAATGTACGATGTAAACAATAAAAAATATTTACCTCTAAAGAGTTCAGAAACTATTAACTTTGACTAATGGAAATATGATTCCAATTCTAATAATTACATATACATGTACATTGTTTATAAAAATAATTATACACACAGTACATGTAGCTGTCTTTCGTATAAGGTAGGCACCTCTCCGGTACATGGTTACGCCGTCACAGATTTGTTTGTCGGTCGTGGAAAAACTAGACCGAAAATCTGCCGTGAAGATCGTTTTTTATTATTTGATTGTTGAATCTAACCTACCTATTGGGATAGGCTTATTCTTTCTAGGGAAAAACAAGATTCTGTAAAGTTGTGTCCTCATTTTTTGTATAGTAGCAATTCCGGACATGTCAAAACAATGCTGAAAAATATAACATGGCCGGGAATTGAATATTCTTCAATTTTTGATCGTGCAAAATTACTCCAGCGACAATATTTTTCCATTGTTATTCCTGTAGAATTTGTCACATGGTGACAGAGACATAAAATACAATAATACGATATTATATGTCGCTGGTTAGGATTTTAAAAAATATGATTATTTTAATATTGTTTACTAAAAAATATACCTCTGGCACAACAAACTAGAAGGTTGATATCTGCCCCGGCGCGCCAAGCAAAAATCAGTCCTGATTTAACTAAAACTTTTATCTTTCCATTTTACGCTGAAATCTTATCACAGGCACAGAATTTCCTGATCCGCATGTAGAACTTTTCAATAAGGTAATAAAGAATGAAAGGTATCATCAATGCATGTACAAAGAAGAATCCCATAGTTAACTCTATTAAGTATTCTTCCAACCCAGAAGATAATTTCTTTAACCATATGGGAAAATGATTTTCTATATTTTATAGGATGATAAACCTCTAAAGATCAGTAAATTTTAATAAAGGACAAGTACACTAATACTTTGAACACACACAAAACATGAAATTTGACTGTCAGTTAGATTTCAATTGATTGACAAACTATTGAATTTAAACATTCTAATTTGTCATGTGTCTGGTGTCCTTCATTTTAGGAAGAAATAATTGTTGTCATGACTTGTTGCTGTTAGTTTGAACAAATAAAGTATGCTTCATTCAAGAACCTGAAAAGTATGTCATATGTACTTTGTATATATTGGTTCAGCCTTACTCGTTCGATATCCATTAATCATTTTTGTCGCGAGTTTTTTCTTTTTTTTTTCTTTTTGTGTGTGTGTTCCCGTTCTATAGGCCTTGCATTTTTATCTGTGAATTCTTATTCTAGTTATGTTACATTTCATATGTTAGACATAGATATGTCTTGTAATATGAAAATTTCCATAATTTATACTACCCAAAATCTGCAGCTATTTACACAGGCGTCATAACGAATTCCCAATTCCAATTCTTTTTCACTTACGACGTAGTATGCATTTATATACGTATGTTTTTAGCACGGTGAACATACGAACATGTTATCAATATTCTTTTTATTCTAAAGAAATAGTTCATGGCAGTTACAGATTTGGTAGAAATTTTTACTTGGATATCATTATACTCATGTTGTCAATGATAATGATGGTCAAAGTTTACGAATATAATTCCTATCCCATGTTAAAATGACAACAAGTCTATGGATGGCATGAATTATTTCGATTCTAATATGACAAAACCAAACACCTTTTGTACTAAAGCGAAACCATTGGTAGTTTTTCCTTTGAAATCGAGTTGGTGAAGAAAAAAAATGTTTTGGTCAACAATCGGTTTGTCGACAGATAAATGCATTTTTGAGACATTTACACAATAAAACACATCTTTAACGCTCAAAAATCAATTAAAATCAGTAGAATTACAGACATATTAACACCAGTAGAATTATAGACGTGATCTGAGCCTGTGCTAGGTAAAAATATATTATGTATTCATCTTAGTAATTTGTATGACGAATGCATATATAGAATTTATTTTCGCTACGTAACACATGGTAAATACTCAGTACGTATTACTGTTATAATTAATCGTTGCCACCAACTACATAACAACCAGAAATGAACTGCTCTCTTCACATGTGAGTGTTTCTCCCTTGGAAGTAGATATTTATTTACTTTATTCATGTTTTATGAATTTATTGTATCTTAACCAAAGTTAAAATGAGAAAAATACCAATGTTAGTATACCATATACCCATAGGACCAGACAAGATTATTACCAACAAAGGATAAAACACAAACACAAAAGTGGAAAGAAAACACAGACAAAACACTAAAAACTAAAGCTAGGGCTTTGTTCAACCACCAAAATTTGATTTATACATGTATCTACCCAACAATTCTACAATCATAATTAATAGACCGGGGTACAAGAACTTAGTTTTGCCGAATTTCTGCGCCTCGTTCTGTTGCAGATTTTAAATTTTTTGTTTAACTGATAATACATATCACCTGTTTGTTTAACATCTTGTCATACTGAAACGAAATGAAACAAAATAATCCTGCAAAACTAATTGACGGTCTTTGTGCTGGAAGTGTAAAAAACTAAACAATAATCAGTGCGTTAAATGAAGCATTTTTATCAGAGTTGAGAAGACTTCAAAACATTTTTGTCCATTTAGCCGAAAGAAGTGACAAACTATAAAGCAGTGGCATTCCTCGATAACCAAGTAGTTTCTAGTTGCTCAACAGGTTCTCATTGTGATCGAGGCTTGGGGTATATAATTTTAATTGTAAATGATGCGGCCATAATATTAAGACTACTTCGTTTCCATTATAGTATTTTAAGAATGAGGATACGGTTTGACAATACTTATAATAATTTTGTTTTCAACACACCGGTGGAATGAAACGGTGAAGCATTTTAAAACGTGTACAAATTAGGTCAATAAAGCTCATTTATATAGGTTGGGTTATTGGGGTTTATTGTCATAGCAATTTTTCAGCTATATCGTGACTACCAGACTTACTAGTGAAGGAAAGCTAGGACAGTTATCCAGCTGACAGGTGAAACCTCTTATCTTGGCTAGCTGTTTGGAAACGTTAATACTTGAAACGGACAAGCGGAGCTCAAACCCACGACGAAGGTGTTAGGCAAGTGAACTTGTGTCAGTGACTTAGACCACTCGGCCACCTCAAGTATATATGGCGGTTTGTTGCTTCAAAATACACTGCAGTTGATGGAGGTATGTCTAGTTGTATATTATTGTTGGAAGCTTAACCTCTTCATTGCGATGTCTGCGACTGGTCAAGGCTTACAACATATTTTACAATGTATTTGAATTGATATCCAACTAGAGGTTCACCTGAGCCTGTATCGCTCACCTGATTTCACCTAAGCAAATAGGCAACTTTGCCATTTTTTGCTTACGTAAACGTAACATGTTGAATAGTAGGCTGAGCTAATTTACGTACCATTGATGATCGGAAAATTAAAATTTTTAAGTGAATTTTTGTCAAAATGCATCTTATTTGTATACCAAACAATAAAAGCCATGTTTGAATTAAATAGGCTCAGTGGTTTTAAAGGAAAAGATTTTTACTTATGTTTCCCATAGGGTCTTATGTTAAATTAAATCCTACTATAGCAGTCATCTTGGAAGATAATTGGGATCACCAAACATAATTTTGAAAGTGGACCACCCAGGACCATCACTGTCACATTTGGTTTAAATTGCCTGTATGGTTGCAGAGAAGATTTTTATAGATTTTTCCCATAGGGTACTATGTAAAACTATATCCCACTGTGGCAAACGTTTTCGATCAAGGTCGGGGGTCAACAAACACAATTTAGAAAGTAGACTATCCAAGGACCATCCCTGCCATGTTTGGTTTAAATGGGTATTGACAGTTTCAGAGGAGAAGATTTTTTATATATATATTTCCATAGGGTCCTACTTAGACTACATTTTTATATATCCCAAGGTGGCAGCCATTTTGGATTGAGGTCGGGGTCAACAGACATAATTTAGAAAGTGGACCACCAAAGGACCACCCCTGCCATGTTTGGTTTGGCTCAGTGGTTTCAATTTGGATGGAGATCGGGGTCGGAGTAGAAGATTTTTACAGAGTAATTTCCCATAGGGTAGTCCTATGTTCAACTGTACCTTACACTACAGCCATCTTAGATGGAGGTCGGTATACAGTTTTGCAAGTGCACCACTCACTTGGGACCATTTCTGTCATATTTGGTTTAAACTGGGTTGACAGTTTCAATGGAGATTATATATATTTTTCCCACAGGGTCCTATGTTAAACTACCTTCCATGGTGTCGGCCATCTTGGACTGAGGTTGAGGTCAACGTACACAGTTTAGAAAGTGGACCACCAAGTACCATCCCTGCCATGTTTGGTTTAAACCGGCTCTGTGGTTTCATTTTGGATGGCGATCGGGGTGAATGGACACAAAAAATGTGGACTACCCAACGACCATCCCTGTCATATTTGGTTCAAATTGGCTTTATGGTTTCATAGGAGAAAATTTTCCCATAGGATCCAATGTTAAAATATGTCCCGCGTTGGCGGCCATCTTGGATGACGGACCAAATTATCGGATATAATTTTGAAAGAGGACCATCCAAGGACTATATGTACCAAGTTTGGTTCCATTTGGTTCTGTGGTTCTGACGAAGAAGATTTCTGAATGAATTTACTGCCAAATTACAGCTTATATGCATAAACGGTCATGGCAGCCATCTTGGATGACCGACCGTCTAGTCGGATATAATTTTGTTTGAAAGAAAGGACCATACAAGTACTATATGTTCCAAGTTTAGTTCCATTTAGCGCAGTGGTTTTGAAGAAGGTTTTTGAAACTTTACCCATTTCCGACCAATCAGAGACCATAAATATACTGCGAATAGACATTATTACTGTACAAAGTGTATTTAATCCTTTCTCACTGATATTAGGAATTTAACCTATACCAAACTGCAATATCACAACAACAATTTTTTATGTACTTCTTCTATTTTCGGAAACCTATGCATGTAGGTATAAAATGGAACTAAAAAGAAACGAAGTAAGAGTAGAAACCAAAGATGAAGGGAAAAAATAAAAAGCACAACCCTGATGAAACAATACATCATTGATGAACACACAAAAAGCACAATTCAGATGACAAAATGCATCATCCATGAACAAACAAAAAGCACAATCCAGATGTCAAAATACATCATCGATAAACAAACAAAAAGCAAAATCCAGATAATAAAATACATCATCGATGAACCAACAAAAACCACAACCCAGATGTCAAAATACATCATCGATAAACAAACAAAGAGCACAATCCAGATGTCAAAATATATCATCGATAAACAAACAAAATGCAAAATCCGGATAACAAAATATATCATCGATGAACAAACAAAAACCACAACCCAGATGTCAAAATACATCATCGATGAACAAACAAAAACCACAATCCAGATGACAAAATACATCATCAATGAACAAACCAAACCACAACCCAGATGACAAAATACATCATCGATGAACAAACAAAAAGCACAACCCAGATGACAAAATACATCATCGATAAACAATCAAAAGTACAACTCAGATGACAAAATACATCATCAATGAACAAACAAAAAGCACAACCAAGATGACAAAATACATCATCGATGAACAAACAAAAAGCGCAGTCCTGATGACAAAATACATCATCAACGAACAAACAAAAAGCACAACCCAGATGACAATACATCATCAATGAATAAACAAAAAGCACAACCCAGATGACAAAATACATCATCAATGAACAAACAAAAAGCACAATTCAGATGACAAAATACATCATCGATAAACAAACAAATACCACAATCCAGATGACAAAATATCCACAAAATAATTTTAATATACATATAATATCTTGGTTGTAAAATAATTTTCAGCAACAGGGCGAAATTTGGCCCATTTGACTACGTTTGACCCTATTTATCTCAGAAACCATAACAGAGAAAATCTGATGGTGTATTACTGAAAGCTCCTCAGAGACCTTAAGAGATATAGAAACCTCAAGAGATACAGAAAATCTCAGAAACCTTAAGAGATATAGAATATCTGATGACATACCACCAAAAACCTGAAAGCCTTCTTTAATATGAACACAATGAAAAAATACATCTCAATTGGATGAAAAATAAAAATTCTGTACATCTAGCAAAACAGAAAAATTTTGTAATTTTAACCTCTTTCACCTCAAAAACTACAAAAAAAATCTGTTGTAACTTTCCTTAAAGCACTCACAAAGACAACATTTAAAAAAAGTCATCAAAATTGGAAGAAAAATAAAAAAGTTACAAATTTTGAAAATTGCCCCCATTAGACCCCTTTCAATTCGGAAATGGTAAAATTCAGAAAAATCAGTTGGCATTGTCTGGAACTGAATGAAAAAAAACTGCATTATTATCAGATGAAAAATGAACATTCCACATAAAACAATACAAAAATCCCATATTCACCCCTTTTTGGCTCCTAAATTCTGAAATTGTAGGGGCCAGAATCTCCACC
>JAOXYI010098413.1:0-12147 GCA_028566495.1 Lithophaga antillarum | reverse complement strand
AAAATACCCATTCTTACTTAAACATTTTTTTTAAATTAAAAGAATGATTTATAGTAATAAGAACCAGCACTTGAAAGTCTAAGAAAAAGCATCATTATGATTGATGGACAATCAATTGAGAAGCAAGGTGCGACAGATTTATTAATTTTTATTTTTTTTTAATATAAAAATATCTTTATAGAAGACAATTTAAAGTCTTTTGACAGCTGACGTTTCGGTAGCCACTGCTACCTTCTTCAAGGCTACTGCGAAGAATGAAAAAAACATCGTGACGTCACAGAAGTGTAAACGTTGCAAGAATGTATAAATTACAAGATTACTACGTCTATATTTTGTTGCAGAGGTGATACGATATTTTTAGAGAGCTTGTTCCACTAAGCATCAGTATTTCTGGGCAGACGGTTGCTCTGAAGTAAACTACTCAAGACAGTTTACCAATACCTTATAATGGAATTATCACTTCGGAATTTTAAAGTGGCTGTCACGAATTGGTTGATCTGTATGGAATTTCCGTGTCTCAACTGGCTGTAGAAATGCTTTTGGCATCAGGCATAAATTCATTTTTGTCTCTTTTTCATCAACTGTGACATGTATATAGGCTTTGAAAATTAAGACCACGATGGATACAGAATGCAGAGCACAAGCTTATCTTATCAGTTCACTTGTGCTCACTGCCAGATTTCTTTGGGAGTCCATATTGTTCGAGCTTTAGTCCTTTCTGTTCCCTCTTCCTGGTGTTGATTTGTTATGTTCGCACTTTTTTTTTTCATTACATTTTGTATTCCTTTTTATTTTTGCTGTCGCTTTTAGTATTTAGGATACAAGATTGATAATAAAGTTCAATTAAATGAATTTTAAACGTAGACTGAATAAATCATTGTTTCATGTTTACTTTGACTTTTGCGTTGTCTTAATAACCGGTACAGAAACGACAAATGCTACATTTACCGTTGTGTTTATTATGAATTTCGAATGAACGAACGCAGAACATAAATAAGCGTTTACTGCAAAAACATGAACGTGGCATTTACTTTTTATACCTGGTTACAAGTATGGTTAGGTCCGAAACAATCTTCTGGAAACATTGGTTGACCTTTAGGATAAAAATTAGCACGAGGAAAAGTTAGATCTAAATTTTTAAGAATTATAATTTATGCCACCATTTCGCTTCGGTATTTGGCATTTAAGGTTGCAGTATTACGCAAGAAATGCACATAGTACGTAATGAACATCAGTAAATATGTTTTTCATGTATTGAGAACAATAATGTTATTTCTTTTCAGACAAGAAGAACATGTACTCTCATAGAGAAACAGATGTTTCAGGTTTACGAAAAACAGGGAAAACTTATACAAGAAAAGATCCAAGAACTGTACGCTATACTTGATAGAATTTCCAAGCTGGAAACGAAAATACACGAATGTAAACGGGCTTTGCAAGGGCTTTGTCATGAATTCAACGAATGATTTACCATGTTTGTCATTAATTCAGTGAACAGCTCTAACTGAAAATGTAATAAAGGAAATAACATATTTTTTTATTGAAAATACATAATTTTTGTCAAAAAAAGTAAGTTTTATTTGTGAAATGATAAGATAAGATACAAGATAAGAAACGTTTATCTTGATTCGGCATCACATAACACGTACAACATAAGCTGTTATGAGCTTTTTACCGAATATAAAAACATATACATGTATTTAACAAATTGACGGTAAACATGAAATCAGTTATTCTGCTTACTTATGACCAGCACTATATAAATTTAATACAACTGGAAGGATTTGGATGTAAATGTACATAAGACAAAGTCCCACAAAGTACAAAACAAACAACAACCAAAAAAAGAAAAAAACAATTAGTAAAGGAACAGCCTTTAGATTGCCATTCTACACTTTCTCATGTAACTTAACTATGAAAACTGCGAAAGGTCTATATGTGACTGTCTGGTAATTTTGTTGTAATTTCATTTTACAGAGTTTGTTCCTTCCACCCTTTTGGAAATAAATGAAAAATTTAAAAAAGTCTCACAAACTCTTCACACACCTATTAATTTGCCATGCACAGTCATATCGTATCTTAAGCGTTTCTAAATTCTTACTACTTGAAATCGACTTCGTTTTGCGGGAAAAAAAAGAAGACCTTACCATTCCACAAATGTACAAAGAATGACAAAGATGATGCATATTATTTAGCATTTTCGACTGAAGAATAGACAATCCTGCTCAACTGCAAGCTAGAGGACGTTTTTCACTAACTTTGAAGCGTGAGATTTATTCACCGTAGAAAATCCACTGTCACTGCAAGGTGAAGAATAACATGCGGCAAAATAAAAGTTTCATTATATAGTTTTTCTCAAATTACTCTTCATATGTACATTTATATAATTTCACTTCATGTTCTTGTACTTCAATTATTTTTTTTAAGTTATTGGTATTCTACTGTCTAAAATATGTGTATCGAATAAGAAGAATACCTAAGTTTACAAATTATATATCCATAGGACCAGATAAGACCAATCAACAAAGGGTCAAACACAAAAATAAACGTGGGCGCAAAACACAGACACAACAAAAAAAAACCAAAGCTAGGACAATACGAACTCCCACAAAAACCGGGAATGGCATCAGGTGCTCCAGGATAAACGTGTCCTGCTCCACATGTGGGCACACGTCGTATTGTCACTGCATAAAGGCCAGTAACAAGATGTGTATCAGGTAAGGAGAACGTGTAATGACTTCGATGCTAGGAACATGACCGTAATCACATGTGATACGGACACTCCATACTGGTAACCAACCGGTGATGGAGACTACCTAAATTTGTCAGACGTATTCTCTCGGTTTTATGTTTAATTTGTTAAGGGTGATTCCATATAAGTTTTGAAGGGTTATTTTTAAGATACCTGTCTAGATATGCAGAGGGCAGTCTTTATCCAGAGCTAACGTTTAGTGTGATGCCTCTCCTGTTTAGGTATACAGAATTTGTCTTTGAATATAATTCTAAGATCTATGTTCAGACTTGTCTATATACAGACGCAGGTTTTTAGAGTTATTTTAGGGTATTTATCCAGATAATCGGAGACTGTTTTTCCAAAAGTGTTATTGTAAGATGCATGTCTAGATAAACAGATCTATCCTTTTGTGTTGATTCAAGGCGATTGTCCAGTTATACAGAGCTAGGTTTATAGATGCCTGTCCAGTTTTACAGAGCATCATTGGCTTACCCTATCTGGAGCACTTAGAATCAGACTTAGTCCCTGTAAAACTAAAGTAATAAGGACCAGTACCAATCTAAGAAAAACATCATATCTGTGATGTTTAACCAATTTAGAAAAAAGGTGCAACAGATTTATTTAAAATGTATACCTTTTTTTTTATAAAGATATTTTGATAGATATTCAAGCATTAATGGTTTAAAATATCGAAGTGCTTCTGATGTCTACGTACAAAAAGTTTTTATTAAATATGCATTCTTAATTCACAAATAATGATGTTCAATAGGCCTTGAAATTTTAAAGTACTGATCATACTTTTCATTTCAAGTACAGAAACCCTGATCATACTTTTTATTTCAAGTACAGAGCGATGTTTACTTTCCAAATCAATTATGCATACATGTATGCAATATTCCAGCAAGATTTGTTAAGAGACCAAGTTTTGACTATTTGTTGGTACTTCACACCTTTTGGATTTCATTTGGTAACATTAAAAGAATTATAACCGTAAGCAAGATATTGTCTAAAATAATGCTGTTATGATATTTTGTCCAGTCCGTAGGGAACTTGCATAACTTGCCTAATTTGGTATTAACAATACTGGTATGACAAAAATTACTTTGACCTCTTCAAGGTTATTGTGAATTTTTATGTATAATTTAAGCACACAGGTACTAAATGTCTAAAGTAAAACAAATTTGTCTGAAAAGATTTTTTTCATCATTGTTTGGTCCAATATTCTTGTATTTCAACATTTTTTTTATAAAAACAGAGCATGTTTTGTATTCTATTTTCATTTCATATATTATATCTTCAAATTTTTTCACAAAGTTGACTGAAAAGTTCTAGATTTAGCCAATATAGTATTAAGGACCCGCACTTGAAAGTCTAAAACATCATTATGTTTGATGTTCAACCAATTTAGAAGCAAGGTGCAACAGATTTATTGAAAATGTATACCTTTTTTATAAAGATATCTTTATAGATAATAACATACAATACTTGGCCTACAACAGTTGTTACGTGTTTAATAATGCTGGCCTTGGTTATTAATCCAGGCAGCGGTAAAGGACCTGGTCAGCTATTTAGTATAAAGCATTAAATAGAGCTGCGGCCATTAAACTCCAGCATAGTGTTGTTGTGTTATTGCCCAAGCTATACGGGACAATTTCTTAAAATAATAATCCTTTAAAAGTCAGGTCAAAAGTTAATGTAGGGAGGGCCTTGTACAACTTGTGTCGTATCTACTAAGTTACTTTTTAAACAAACATCTTCACCTCCTTAATTAATACAAAAGAAATCAAAGATTAAGTGATACAATTTCAATGTGGATCAATATTAAATTAAGAATTAACTTGAGATTAATTTTGAAAAGGATGTAAGTGTGAGAACAGGGTAAATAATACTGTTGTGGCAGTAAAAATGACAAGTACAGACAACACTGCAAGAAAGAAAATAAAAAAGTAAAAGAATACCAAAACAAGAGAACAAAAACTTCCATTACAAACGAAAGTAATTCATAATAATTATAAAAAGACCCAAAAGTGGTAAGCATATTATGTTGTATATGCAACACCCATTGTGAAGAGGTCGATGTACAAAATGTCCATGTTATAATTTTTTCTGTCATTATCTAGCTTAAACATATTTTATTGCATAAAATACAAACTTGGACACGAGTTATCCAACTCACGAGGTCCTCTCCATACAATATTTACAAATATACAGCTAGCTACAATTACATTGAGTATCATAAAATTAATCAATAAGTAGATCGTAATATAAAGAAAGAGAAAAAAATAATAGAGAGAAATGAATTAAAAATGAAAATATGGAAAATATTTTTTGTTAATTGAAAATCGAATTTAATATGATTAATTAAATAATAAATAAGTATATAAATAAAAAATAAATAAATAAAAAGAAAGAAAGAAGAACAAATGAAGAAGTAAATAAATTTTGAAATGTTCGTAAGAATTCAATCCATGCTGAATCGTCCTGACTGCTGAATGAAGTTTTGGATTTTTTTGAAGTTGTCATTATCTTACATAGCGAAAATAGCAACGCATAGCTTTTGATGATTAAATCCACCAGTTTTATATCCTATATTGTTGTCTTAAGAGATATTATTTTCTCTTTTGTTGATATTTGTCTTGTGACCCACTCATTCCTGTCAATGAAGATCTGTTCACTGGGTCAAGTTGTTGACGGAAAGGATAGTTTTACAAATGCTGCGAAATTTTCAAAAATGGCGGCAACGGTACCATATAGTATTTTGCAATTCAGGTTGATATAAAAAATACTGATGTAAAAGTAGATAATCATTAAATGATGCTTTCTGACCAGAAGACTTTCAGAGATTTTAAGATAAAAGTAGAGTTTGAAGTCCATCCAGCCATATTTAAGATATCTTGTATGGGAACTCCTTTTTCTATAGCTAAGCTAGTTGACACTGGTCCTTAAAGATTGATACAACACTCCGTTGTAAATAGATAAACGTAAACAGTTTTAACCCACATAACAATCGTGTCCTTAGACACTTTATGAAAATGTTTAACAAAAGTAATAAACAAATTATCAGTGTCATCTCTAAGATATGAGGTTCTATGAATATAAGCTTCTACCACTTTGACTCCACACAAATCATCATAATGAGCTCCAAAGGTTTCAAATGAACATCTTGCTCGGTGTGTTTCAAAAATTTTGTAATACGAAAATATACACAACCATCTACCACATTCATATGTCAATTCTAAAAAAACTTAAAGTTTAACATGTCTGTCCTGAACAAAGTACTTTTTAAGTAACTAATTTATAAGTAAGAATTGTAAGTGAAATAACACCATAAGAATCCATACATGTCAAGAACTTTAAATCAAATTTTAGGTAACGATGGTTTCAGATTTAATACACCTCTTAAAAACGTTTAACTAAACTATGTTGAGCAATAGGTATATTATTTAAACAAATTATGGACGACAAAGCAGAATGAGTTGTATTTATCACACTGTAATAAGATCCTTGCTCAAACAAATAAGGGAAAAATCTAAGATGGGTGAAATAGTAGGATTCCATACATTAAAGTTGTTCTGTAATGCAAAAGCTTTCCGTCTGTTCAAGTAAGAACCCATAATGTTTCCATGTTGAATTTCTTCATAAATTCTTAATAACAAAAATTGCTTCTTCTGAAATTATTTTATTTAAGTGGCGTCCGGATACATGATAAATTAGGAGATGTAACTTTTAGTGCAATGGATAAAGGAAAAATTTCTGGTTTGTTGTTCAGAATCAAAGCTTTTTCTCCTAGTTTTATTTAAAATGGTTGCTTCACTCAGATTTTCAAAAGTAAGGGGTATCGACTTTGTGTTGTCCAATATGACACCATCAAATATTACTTGTGGTTTATCGACCAGAACTTTTTGCACACTCTGTCTATAATACTAAAAAGGGGAAAACCATAGAATATAAAATTGCCCCAGTTCAGTGTGAAAGCATCATTAGCCAAAGGTAACGGATATGCTTTAAAGCTAACAAATTTCTCAGTTTAAAATTCAGTCTTGATACAAAAAATCAATATCAAGTTTAATACCTAATTTAAGTATCTTATTAAATATATTAGAATTAATACTCAACTCTGTTATTTCATTCCTAAACATTCTGCTTTCCCGTTCAGCTACAACATTATCTATACCAGCTAAGTGAACAACAGTAAACCAGATATTATTTCTATCAGCAAATTCCCAAATGTCTCCAGCTATGATATTACATGACATATATTTTGTTCACCAAAATTGTTAATATATGCATCTGCAGTTGCATTATCACAAAATTTTCACATGTTTATTTAACAGCTGATTCGAAAAAAAAAAAAGAAATGAGACCCCATCCTATTTAAGAAGCATCAATATTAAGTGTAAGAGTTGAGGTACTCCTTTGAACTAGAGCCGATTTATGGAAATTATCTTTCCAGCAATTTATATTTTCCAATGCTTTATCAGATAACGTCATGCTTGAATCGATTTTTTTTAAAGCATCAGCTTCATCTTGCTCAATAACTCTTGTATATAGCATACCAAGTGGGATAACAACACCATAAACAACCATCATTCCTATAAACAGAGCGACTTGTCCGATAGTCATTTTCCTCTTTTTTTTCTAATTACATGCTCTGTTTTCATTTTATCAGGTGTAAGTAATATGGTCATCGTCACTGAATTAAGCAAGCTATGTCATGTTTGGGCTGAAAACAGATTTATCATCTTAATCTAAAACTATTATTTTGATTATCCCAATGTTTTTCAAATAAATTTTCAGACAAGCCTTGTAAGTATCAGTCATCAATATAAGCAATTAGGTAACAGACTTTGAGAACGTAAAAATGAATATCTGTTTTAACAATTTCGTAAATAATCTGGGTGCAGGAGGTAACCTGTTAAGTCAAGCTGTGAACTGAAATAATTGTCCTTTCCAAAATAAATCTTAAATATTTTCTATTTTTTTTTTACAAATACTGACTGAATAATAAGCATCTTTTAAATCAACAGAGACCATAAAACATCTTTCCAAACATTTGGCTTTGAGCATCACAGATATGACATAACTTGTTAAAATGCGCATATGGTGCATCAAATTAACTTTGGTATCTAACATATGTGTGATATTTAAATTATCTAATAAGTTCAGGTTACTGTTTCATTGACGAAATCGATGCATAGTTCACCTGTACGGAAGAATACCCGATAATAAATGCATGAAACCATTGACAACAGTTGCACAACAAATGCATAACATTTGATAGAAGGTTGAAATTTCTTGTTTCAGTTTTGTCATGAAAAGTAGCTGGAACATACTGACATGACATTTGAGAGTTTTGATTTTTATGGGATGGTAGAAGCAAATTTACAACTTTTTAGGTAAGTAAATTTTATCATTAAAAACAGCTGGATCACGATACATTTAAAATATTGACATGATATTTATATATTTGGTTTAATTATCTATAAGATGGTGAAAGTAAATAACAAAGTTTAGATAAGAAATTTCTTCTGTGCGATAAGATATAGGATTCTAAATACTGTTATGTGTAATTTTATCTCTTTCCTTGATCTGAACAGAGGCCTTACGAACTACACAGTATATTTTTATCATTAAGCGTTCGCTGTTTTCACCAATATTTGAGCCTTTCCTCCAAGATCATTTCTTCATTTTAAACCAAACTTAGCAGTAATAATAGTCCTTGTGTGACTGTAAACCTTGGTACTATTTGCCGCCTAATGTAGCAGTCGTACTGAAATGTATAAACTTTCCTTAACTGAAACAAAATACTTTCAAATAGTATCGTCTGCATGGTAATGAATCGCTTAGCATATATTCCGGGTATTTCCTTGAAATTTATTTATTTGCTGCTTTTCTGCTAATTATGCAAATAATCATGTATTATTTGGAGAAAACTAACGAGCCAGTCAGAGTTAATTTTGACGGGAGTTGTCTTTATTTTCTGTATGGTAAAACATTTCAGCTGGCAGAACGCTCTCGTCATATTTAAAAATTAAAATTTAATACACACGGTGAAATTCGAAAAATATTAACAAGATATTTTTAAAAAAATGGATCTCCGGGGATTGAATCTGATTGGCTGTTGGCACTGTATCTGTATAAAACAAAATATCATATCATGCACACTGATGATTCATATCAAATATTATTACATTTCTTTCACTGATATCTAAGGAGACTTTTAAAACACTTTCCCCATTGAAGATAGTAAGTCAAGCGCTCGAGATAATAAGGCGAGAGCTTGAGATGAAAAAATAAAATCGCGTCCTGAACCAGATATGCAGTTTACTGTAACTACTTTCAGAAGTGTAACTACAATGTGTTCCATTTGTACAAGACAATACTACTGATTTAATCTAATGCGATATTTCGTTTTGAATGTTCACACAGGGAAATTAGATTTGCCGACAGAGAAAAAAGGAATAAAAAAATCATTGTCGCTCGCTTTATTAGTCGACGACAGACGTCGGCGATGGAGCATTAAGTGATCATAATATACAATCTTGTCGTCTATTCTCATCCGATAAGCAAATAATTATGTAAATCCTTTACAGGTTACTGTACTGTTTTCCGAAAGTTATTCAATTTGATTTTCCGAAAATATTTAAATCTTGTTTCGCTTTCGAATAAGTGAATGTTATATAGATTATTAAAAATTCTACCTGAAACACCCGCCCCCACAAAAAAACTAAACTTTAAATGTAATACAAAATTGTATAACCTGTATCATATTGAAACCTATCAGTCTTCGAACATAATCATTTCACCACCCTGTTACAGTTTTGAAATTAATGCAATCCGATATTAATCAATATAAAATTGAAAATTGACTTGGGGCTTATTTTAAAGGATATAACCGCAAGTATGAGAACAGGGTGTTTTTTCGTATCAAATAGGGCAACGTATTACTATACCAGTTTATAATAAATATTAGACAACGATACATGTTTAAGCACACCCTCACAAGTATTGGTACCATTATCTTCCAAGTCTAAATAGCCATATAACCTAAAACATTCTACGGTGTACTCGTATTGTAATAGTAATGACTAAATCTATTAAGTATCAGAAACATCACTATCATTAAATCATTCTTACCAAATTTATCTTCAATCGTTCGAATTATTCCTTTCTTGTAAGAAGATTTTCAAAGTTTTCCTATGGCTGTTTAAAGTCATGTTGAATTTTGACTTAGTGCAGAAAATTGGATGCATAGTAAATTCAAGTGAACCAGCCTAAAAATATTTGGGTGCACTGTATATATTCGATACAACTGGAAGAATGTGAACACTTCTGTGTTACTTTTCAAGAGCTAATTCATGTTTTAAGACTTGACGCTAAGCGGTTACTTATGTTACAATGCTACATATACCTTTTATTCACAGCTGGTCATTTATTTTGAGACAGCTTGCTGGATAATTCCTGATTATGTGATGGTTATACATCGTATTGTAATATTACAAGAATCAGAGCCTTTACAAACTGTTCTGGCTTTATAATAACAGATTCTCACGAGAAAGTGGTAAATAGACAAGTATCTGATATTCACATCTATTTGTGTAAGGAAGATAATTGTTGTATTAGGTATGGTTTAAATATTTCATTTATGAAAGTAAGTATTTCAGTTATGATTGAATGATTTTTACAAGTGTTGTTGACCTTTTCGATGAGGAAAAAAAATGTTCAAGAAGAATGCTTCGGACGTTATGGCTTATTTATATTACTTTTTCTGAAGTGATGCAACTTTGTGATTATTTATTCCTTTGAGGAACAATAAAAAAATAGATATAGATTTGGTATGCTGTATTTCCTGAAAGATTCAAGAAATTGTAAAATATTCTTGACAACTGCTCGCTGGCAGTCAACTGTTAATATTTCCTATTCCCCAAACATATCAAGACATTCCAGGGAAATTCATTTGGAGGAAATATATATTACTGTGGCCGCAGGAACTGTAATGTTATAATAAAACTAGGATCACACCCCTACTTATATTTTCAGAAACACTCTAAAATTACGTTGAAGTGTTTTTACATTTTTAGAATTTTTGCGCATACATGTTCTGTCTTGTTTCTTTTTATCCTTATATTGACTATGGTAAACGTAAATGCATGATTAGTCCTGGTATCCAGAAAAATGCACATATTTGATTTCCAGAAGTGTTTTAGTTCACCACAGGAAAAATTGTTATAGTTATATGAATAACCTCTCAATTACTCTGAGCAGTTGCAATACAATTAATTTTTTTCCGTCGCACTACCAACATAAAACAAAAAGAAAAAAAGAAACATTTGAAGTAACGTAAAAGTAATAAAAACATATTAACTGCCGTCGCTACATAGTATGACAGAACCAAATTAACAGAGTGTCGTTACAGTATTAAATACTTATGAAAATTATACAAGTCTGGACATTTCGATTTCGTCTTGTGGACATTTGTATCTAAGTGTTAACGTTTATTGACAATATTTCAAACAGTTATTCAGTAAAACAAATGGTATAAAATCGGACGAAATTAAACAAATTCTGTTTTTTAATATACAGATATTAATAGCTGGTCCATTTCAATCTTTACATGTCGCATACAAGAAATCCATCTCGAATTACGGAAAATCGAATAATACTTCAATTTAACACCCTTCAAGAAATCTTTAAAATGAAAGACATAAAAAATGATAAATAATAATAAAAAAGTATATATACTTATATGACCGCTAACAGTTACAGGACAATAATAGAAAATTTGTTGGCATTATTCAGAGAAAACTAGTGTACCAAAATTAAATGGAAAATTAAAAAAAAAATCCATATATTTCACGAAAGTGACAACTAACGTTTTGGGCTACCTTTATCGCAGCGTTGATAAACGCTGCTAACTTTTGATGTGCTGCTAAAAGCGTGATTTATTGTTGTTATAATTTTAACACCTATTAAAGAAGCTGCTGGGTTAGAACTCACATAATGAAAATTGTATTCATTTAATACACAGAAAAGATGTATCACGGAAATCGTGTGTTTAGACGGCAGATCCATACCACAATACAACAACATATTCTGGTTGTATAATATCAGAGTGACAAATAGTTCTGTCCATATACACTGCTTGCTTCTGTGCGTGTTTTGAAGAACTTAACATTGTAACATATTTAGAACTAATCTGATAAATCATTGGATCACTTCGTGATCTTGTTTTGGGGTCTTGCATATATATGAATGGAAAACACTTCTAGTGTCATATCTTATTCAAAGTATAACAATATGTTTTTTTGTACGCATGATACTAGTATTTAAATGACAAATTCTAACCAGTTGAGATCACCGTTTCAGTGACAAAATCAATGCATATTTCAGTTGTACGAAAGAATGCCCGATAA
>JAOXYI010098304.1:0-12147 GCA_028566495.1 Lithophaga antillarum | reverse complement strand
CACTGTATATAGCTTTGCTATATTGGTACAAATGTATTTATATATATCAAAACGCTCGATTGCAGAATGAAAAAAAAATATATATCACTATTGTATTCATGAGTCTGGTTGTCTTGATTATATGTTTAAATGTGGGAAATACTTTTGAATACTGGTTAAATATGTTAAAAATCTGGATCAAATTAATTTTAATTGATACACAACAGTAATGAAAGAAAATATTTCATAAATACTGTTATGGTTTTAACAAATGTTTGATAAAATGTATCAATAAAAATGTATATAAAAAGTTTAAAATGTCATTTTGAAAATATATAAGAGCTGGTTTACATGTAATATTTAATATGTCCAAAATATTTCAGGGAAATAATCATATTACAAATGTACATGTATATTAATGATATTATTTCTGATCAAATGATATACATGACATTATGACAAGAATTTCAATCAAAATAAAATAAGAAGTAAAAAGTGAGAGAAAAAAAAACATGATTTTTTTGAAATTAAAAAAAAAAAACTATATCTACAAATGTACCTGGAGCTCTCTGCATTCCCGTAGTTCTCTACTCGTAGCCTTCTGGTTCAATCTGTCCTTACTTGCTCCAATTGAGTTTGAAAGAAATTCAACAGATTCATCGATGACTTCTGATGGCAGCCCTTCATAAACATTCAGTGACTTCTCTTTAAATTTCATTCGTCCAAATCTGCCATTAACTAGTTCAATTACAGGCTGGAGACATGTTTCAAAGGCATTTTGGAGACCTGGACGGCATGTTGCAGTGTTTCTAATGGCATTGAGGGTGCATTTATTTTTGATCATTTTCTCAAATTTTTCTGGCATTGGATTACGCTCTAAAGCACAGTGTTGCAGAGCTAGATTCAGAAGAGACATTACACGCTCCGCTGGGTTAACCCAGCTGTGGTTAGGTGCAGTTCTAATGGCAATAAGAAAGTCCAGATCTAAGTTCATGAAAATATGTATCAGTGAAGCCTTTACTGTTTCGTAAGTTACCCTGTGATCTGGACCTCCGTCAGTCATTATACACAAAATGGGAACCGCCAAATCACCATCCCCTATACAATAATGATCCTGGAGAATCCTTGTAAGCTCACTAGAATGGCGAAAAGGGGTTGATGGTTGAAAAATTTTGTCTTTAGTTGTCACAAACACTTCACCATCATAGAAGCTATCGTTTGCATCTCTTGGAATGTTAGTTACCAAAGTCACTGAAGGCACGAGACCACTTATATGAAAATCATGGTCTGTGGCTACTAAATGTTCACCACTTGCTGGTGCAAGAACCTTATTATGTGCTCTGACTCCTGTAGAGATAGGGATCCCAGGCTCACCAACAGGTACAATTGCCTTATCATCTAAGCACACAAAATAAGTGTCATATCTATATTTGACACAAAATTCTTTTAAGTATCTGAATAAATTTGCAACATATCTTGCGTCAGGATGGTTAACACGTACTTGTCTTGTTTGCACCTGAAATTTTACATTAAATCGACCTGTATATTTAAGAGCTGTTTTGTGCAATGGATTAGCAGGCATAAACTGAAGTCGAATTAATTCTGAACTTGGTATTGGTATATTCTGATCATCAGGTAATCGTTTAATGACTTCATTTTTTAAGTCCTCTACTGAAATTGCCAAAGGAAGATATAATTCTTCTCCATGACGTCTTTCGTGGACTGCAAGAACCTGCTCATCAAAGTATTTTTCAATGGCTTCAAAAAATTCACCAAATTTTGTATGAACATCTTTTCCATTGAGTGACCTATAGTCCAAAAGTAACTGAGGGTCATCTCCATTTAACAGAATTTCAGCTACTCTCTCATTTGTTTCTCTCTGTTCTTCATTTTCATGAATTATTTCAGTATTTGTTAATTCATGAAACATATAACGCAGAATAGATTTCGGTGCCTTTATGAACTGATAATACTTATTTATGAAATCCCTTCGAATGCTCCTATTGGAAAATTTTGGCAAATCTTTGGAAACTTCTGCAATAAGTTTAGTATTTTGGTGTGCCATTTCACATGTATCTTCTAGGTCAACACTCCATATGAAATTCAGTGTTCCGAGATTACCACCATATGCCATTCGAAAAAGAGATACAGGCTTTGATAAGTTTAATCCATTGATATATTTTCTTCTTTCAATACGATCAAGTGGCTCAAAATCAATTAATGAAATTACTGTATATGCAGGAGCAGCTTGAACCTCCTTATCTAATAACATATATTTTTCATCCAGGTCACATGTAGCATTTATCAGTTGCAATGTAGTATCGGATTCAGTGCTGCGTGCAGGCTCAGTTCTCTGAAAGTACTTATTTTGGTGCCGTAAATTGTCTTTTTGTAGCCTTTCTTTATATTTAGTAAAACACTTTAACAGATCTTCGATGTGCTTTGCCAAAACTTTGTGTCCTGGAGTATTCATGGAGGGAAAAGAAAGGCATTTTGTAAGATCCATACAGTGCTCATTTAATTTTTCATACGTAATAACCGGGGGAGTATGATGGTGCCTTGCATAATCACTATATCCTTGAAATTTTTTAAATGGTTGGGGTATTGGGCTGCCATTACGTTCCATCTTCTCGTGGCAACGGTCAACATACCATAAAGCACTGGACAATTTCTTACATACTGTCTGTCCAGTTTCAAGAACATCTTTGGTCCAACCTTTATCAAAATTTGATATCCAGTCTATTAAGTCTGAATACAACCTTTGTGGACCAATCAGTTTACTATCGCTGCTAGGTTTAGGTGGAAGTTGAGGTTCATTTTGTGCAGCAAACATTAAAGCAAAAGCATTTTGTGAATTATTGTTCAGATCACTGGGAGGTTGTGTAATTGGGGTTGGTTCAGGCCCGCAGATCTTGTATTGTATAAATTTACACTTCAATTCCTTGCAAGTGCTAACTTTCATATTCGGAGACACTTCAATAAATGCTTGGGATTGTTGTCCCTCCCGAATTTCAATCTGGACGATGCTGTCGTAATTTGTGTCATTAAGGGCATTTTCACTTTGTGGCCTGCTTTTGACCAACTCGAAAAGATCGATGTAGGTTATCTCTTCTTCTGCTTCTATCGCCGTGTACGGCAAAAGAGTTTTGTTTACGTTAACTACAGACACTACAGTTAGAATACTCATGATCAGCGATCAGCTGATTGTAAATATTGATCTTGGTCGTTTATTTTCGTTTTTCAGACTACCATTTCGCTTACTTTCAAACGCACAATCGACACAAAAATTACGGTCTCACTAATTAGCGACAAGAAGCGTCAGGAAGCGACAAGAAGCGTCAAGAACCGACAAGAAGCGTCAAGAAGGCGACAAGAAGCGTCAAGAAAGCGACAAGAAGCGTAAAGACAGCGACAAGAAGTGAAATAAGCGTCAAGAATATTTAATAAAAATTTTTAATGAAAGAAGCGAAAAAAAAATGGCTACATTTTTTCATCATTCTACCGTTGATAACGTTTGTTGGCTTTTCTCTTTCTTTGCAGACTGATAAGGCTCTCTTTTCTTATAATATCCAATAACTTTGTGAAAACTCTTTTCTGAAAAAATAAAGTTAATGCAAAAAAATTGCAAAAAACTGAACTCCGTATTTTACCCTACTCCATTTCAGTCAACCATTTATCTACCACACTTACTAATTGTATAAATGGCTTCATTTTCACACCTTTAGATAAACAGGTTAATCATAAATAACAAATTGTTTTTATAACGATAATGTCTGATTCTACTACTTGCTGTAATAACAATCAATCAACAGACCTATCACCCAAAACTTAGGGTATCTTTGATTTATGTAGTGAAAAAAACAAAAATAATTAGAAAAATTCTACTGTAAAAAGTTTGAACATTTGAATGAAATATTTAATTTATCCAAAGAAACCCCCTGGATAAAAACAGCAAATTTAAAGGCAACACAGTATAAATTAATATTGATTCAAAATTTTAGATAATTTTAGATAAACAAAACAAATTAAAAATTTTTTTTCATTTCTTTTATTATTAAAAATTAAAAAAATATCCTTCTTGACGCTAATTCCACTTCTTGACGCTTCTTGTCGCTTTCTTGACGCTTCTTGTCGGTTCTTGACGCTTCTTGTCGGTTCTTGACGCTTCTTGTCGCTAATTAGTGAGACCCCAAAAATTATTTATGTTATAAATTCAGAATCGGACGTGGGCGGTTCCGACCCAGACGCGGGAAAAAAGAAAATAATTATTTTTCTTGCTGTACTCAAACTACACGCGGGAAATCCAAAGAACGAGGTATTAATTTGGCGTGGCCTAAAGGTCAAATGTCATTTACTTTTTAAGTGCTGGGTTCAGTTAAACTTCCTTTACTCTCATTAAATTTTTTTAATTTAAATGGTTTAAATTACTTGTAAAGGTCAAATGTCATTTACTTTTTTAAATGCTGGGTTGAGTTTATACTTTTTTACTTCCATTATTCAACCAGAAACCCAGCACATCTGACTGGTTACATCCAGATACTGATTCCACATAAATTTGAAATTTGCAATACTTGCAGTATGTGTAAGGAAGCCATATACCATATAACACTTCAACTGATCATGCAAGTTACAGAACAAAACATTACATTTTTTATGGGATGGATGGCCAACTTGAGTTAATACCATACTGCTCATAATTCTCACCATAATATTCAGTTTAAGGTACTGTTTACAAACATTTGTGCAATAAGACCTCGTGGTCTGAGCTGGCACATATATTTCATCCATTTACCTATATATATCAAAATCAGCTGGCATAGCCATTTCTCTTTTGTCAGATATTTACACAGATTATTTGCAAACATACACATTTTAGCTAAAAAGTTTAATAGTGGCAATTACTAAACATATAAATCTTTATATGGTTAAAACCAACCATATTACCCATAATTTATCAAAGTATAGGCTTACTGAAACTGATAGAAACTTTGCTTAAATCAGAGTCAATTTTTACCTGTTTGGGGGGATATTTTTGGTTTCTCACAAATTCCATCTTTTTCATCTTCATCAGTGCATCTACAATTTAAATCAAATAATTATTGAAACACTGAACAACAGAATTAACATATACTGATCATGAGAAATGACAGTTACTTTAACAACATTCTTTCCCTATTCCCAAAATCCTGTACATCAATACAAGTGTCGTGTGATATGATCAAATCCAGTCAAACCTACCCTAACAACAGGTCTGTATAAACTGATAATTTCTTACTGTTTATTTTCTCAACAATAAATTGTCAAAGAAGCTGCTAATAGCAAGTAGTCAAAAGTGCATCGCTAAAACAAAGCTAATCCTCTTGCCTCATCTGTAAATCATACAAGATGCATCCTTTGACCAAACATTGCTGATCTATAACTTGTAGTATCACAGATCCGCACCTTAACACAAAACTTAACCCTAGCCATTCATGTGTAAAATGTAGGTCATGGTAACCCAATTGTTGTCTGATTCTTCGGTACTATCCAAAATGTATCCACAGATGAAATATCATTGCTCTATAACTTGTTGTATCCAAGATCTTGACCTTAATGCAAAACTTAACCAAAGTCTCTCATGCTAAAATGTACGTCATGGTAACCCAATTATGGTCTGATTCTTCGGTACTACCTAAAATGTATCCACAGATGAAATATCATTACTCATCTTGACCTCAATGCAAAATTTAACCAGAGTCCTTCATGCGAAAAATGCAGGTCACAGTGACCCAATTGTCTTCTGATTCTTCAGTACTATCCAAAAATGCATCCACAGATGAAATATCACTGCTCTATGACTTGTAGTATCCAAGATCCTGACCTTAACACAAAACTTAACCAGAGTCACTCATGCGTAAAATACAGGTCACAATGACCCAATTGTCTTCTGATTCTTCAGTACTATCCAAAATGTATCCACAGATGAAATATCATTGCTCTATGACCTGTAGTATCTTAACATTAACACAAAACTTAACCAGACTCACTCATGCATAACATGCAGGTCACACTGACCCAATTGTGTTCTGATTTTTCAGTACTATCCAACATGTATCTACAGATGAAATATAATTGCTCTATGACTTGTAGTATCCAAGATCCTGACCTTAACACGAAGCTTAACCAGTCACAAACATATGGATGGACGGAGGGACGAACAGGAGAAACACTATATCCCCGAGCCAACTTTGTTGGAGGATAACAGAACTTTCTAGGATGTTTAAGAAGGTCATGATAAATTCAGTCAAAATCAGAAACTTACTCATCGGGATTTCCAATGTTGTATCCAGGAATCTGATTCTCCATTGTAGAGTCTGTTACAGGATCTGTAAAATAAACATGGAATATGTTGTCCGACTCCTTGCTTTAAAGATAGATAATTTAATATGTGATTATTTTCTAGATTACAAAAACTTTTAGAAACGCTTTTTTGAAATGATTGCTGAATGATGTATTTGACTCTATTAAGACTGAATTCATATAATAACTGTAGTACATCTGTACTTTATCAATGGTGCTGTTTTGACAACTATATCCAATCAGTGTTGTAAAGCCATATGTTTAGTTAACAATTAGCTATTTTAACCTGATATGATAGTTTTGTGGTGAAAATGACACAAAACAAGACTGGGTAATAGAATACTCATTTTATTTGGATATTTTTCTCCTGCAAATTGAGCATCCAATTAGCAGGAGTCTACTATATATCATTGTTTTGGGTGAAGTTAAAAAAGATCATTTTTCACTGTCAATACACAAGTTTCATCTTCCAATTAATTTATACAAAATCAATAGCATGTGATTTTTAATTCTTTCATTTTACATACTGTCAACTCTTACAATGATAATGAACAAGATGGCTTAATTCACATGAATAACTGTTCTTGAAAACTCACATGTATAACAAGGCACTTGTGTTATTTCATCTGGACATGCACATGTTCTTCCTCTTGGTCTAGCAAGGCATAGATGACTACAACCACCATTTCCTACACTGCATAAATTTGTACCTACAGTAACACATAATAAGATGATAATATAATATTATTAAACAGGTGTCTTCAGATTTTCTGAGGTCAGTCACTGCTATATTTATCATCAGAAATAGGTCGTCAAATCATTCATCTACATTTTTGTTGTGGGTGCCTATTTACCAGTGACAAAGTCTCTGATCAAATATTTAAAACTCTTTCAATAAAGTGATGTTATGATACCCTTAACCCTCTCCCCCATCCCCCCACCCCTAAAAAAAAAAAAGAAAAGAAAAGTAGTTGCCATGAAGATAACTCTGCTGTATCTAATTATTTTCTAATATCAACTGGTATTGTTACCAGAGCAAGTTATCCTGTCTTATTACCAAACTAAACATCGAACGTAACGTTATAATCTTGAAGTTCACAGCCATTTTCTTCATACCTGTCTGTCTATCTTTGGCAACAACAACAACATCCATCAACCCCTCTAGATGGTGTTGTACTATTGTCCTGTCTTTTCCTGTACGTTTACTGGCCCTCTCTATTTTCTCTGACTGCCAGTCCGTCCAGTATATATGATCTCCATACTACAAACAAATAATTCGACATGATACTGACAAATATATACAGATGTACCTTTGATGCCACTTCAGAAAAAGAGTTATTTGTCAGAGTAAATGCACTTCTGAATGGAAATTCATACTGCCAATAAATATATTGCTTCAGTACAAGCATGCAACTGAAGTGAAGATAGTTGTATAAGACAAACAGTCCAAAGTTTATTGTGGAAGTAAATTACCTACATTTGTACTTTAACTGTGAAAGAACATTAGTAAACCAGTTTACTCATTGAACTTTTTATCCTTGTGTCTGTATCTGATAAATTTTGTAATTTCTACAGAAGTAAAATGCAAACACAAATAAAAATTTCAAATCAATTTTTACTTTCAACAGTCTATATACATACCACTGTCAAACCAAATGGATGTGGTACATTATTTATTAAAGTGACACGATTCTGTCCCATTAAATCTGAAGTCTCTATCTTGTCTAGTCTAGCATCTACCCAGTATAACCTCTTGGAGTCATAGTCTACAGATAGACCATTTGGATAACCTGAAAAAAAATTTGGCACTATCAAAAATATTTGTAATTAATGTACACTAACATGTGATTACTCACATACTCCAATCAACACTTCAGTTCCATTCTGGAAATTATCCTTTTATTAAGCTTCTTAAAAGGTTTAAAAAATGGCACCTGCCAATGATGAGCAATGTGAGGAATTTTTAAATGTGGCATTATTTTCAAATCTGTGGAAAATATGAATGTGTAAATACATTTTTATTTATTGTTCGAGCTGGGACAGTTGTTTGAACTATTTACAAAGATATCATATAGTTTACATTTCAAGCACCAGTTAATGCTCCATGTGTCTGTGATTTTTAACAGGAAACCAGAATCCAGTTTTTGGGAAAAATTCATTCAATTATCAAAACATGTTGATAGGTGTACTTGAAAAATATATTTTTCCTCATAGAAAATAATATTTGATCACCAAACTTCAGAACATATTCAGTTATTTCATATAGATGTCCCAAGATTCCAAGTTCAAGAAGAAATTTTCCATGTATATGAAACTTTTTAATCAGGTTTCATGAACTTCAATGACATGAATTAACTGAAAAGTACAGATGATCTTTAATATTTTGAAAGTGACGTATTTTCAGCAATTTCTATATCTAAAGCATTCTAAATGTACATGTTCAATTTTTTCTTAATACAGAAAATGAACATACCTAGTCCTGTTTTAATGATAATTTTCCTATTACTACCATCCATATAAGCTTTCTCTATTTTTGGTGGAGATCCCCAGTCAGTCCAGTAAAGTAACCTACAAAATATACAAAGGTATTCCAGGTAATAATAAGTATAAATTACCTTCATGTATGACTTTCTTCAAAATTATGACTGGAGATTTTATTACTGACGCTCCCATGTACAGTAAAGTTTGCTTATAATAAAGTGCTGTGGACCGGTGAAATTTGTTTGTTACAAGCATCCTCCATTATAACAGAAAACACAAAGAACAGCTTTCCTTGTGAAAAATATAAACTTACTTTGCTTGTCACTTCTATCAGTAGTTTATTGCATTCACCACAAAACTTTTACTTTTCAAGCATTCACTATCCTGATATTGAATGAGTTTTAACTTAACAAGACACTAATAATGACATTGTTCATCATGTACAATAATATTCTTTTAATGACTGGTTATATCAGTGTGATTTTTGGTGATACTTTTGTTGTTGGGGTTCAGAAATGTCTTTGTTATAAGCATTCTTTTATTATAATGAATTTGTTATAACCCTTAGAAATAACACACTTTTAATAGGCAATAAGCAGGGGATTAAATTTGTTTGTAATAAGACTGATTTTGTTACAAACCTGTGTGTTGTAAACAAACTCTCTTGTAAGAATTTCATCTTTCCTATCTTCATAATATGAAAATGTATTTATGGAATTCTGATTATAGTATTTTCAGCATCACATTTATTTGAAAAAGTTAATCCTACATCCCTCTCAGAGAATTTTGAAATATATTATATACCACTAAATCTATGTTCTTCTTTTTCAAAAAGTGCCATTATTCATTTAAATGGATTTTAATTATTTCAAAGAAAATCTGCATTTGAAAAATCAGGATTATTTTTTTAGTTCCCATGAGGTTTTCTTTTATTTTTGAGGTGAAAAATATCTGAACACCTAATGACAGTCATACAACAAAACTTACCCTTTCAGAGGATATAAAGCTATAGCTCTTGGTTCATCTAAACCTTCTGTGATCAGAGATTTCCTGTTACTACCATCCAACGATGATACTTCAATTACATCACGTCCTGAAAACAATTATAACAATAAAATATTTCACTTTTGGCTATAATGATTTATTCTAGATTCTAATCCAAACCCACAGAAAATATGTAACAATATCAAGGTGGGTGTGTTTAGTTTCTCTTTCAAATAATACGAGTGGGTGTAACGAAAAAGAAGTAAGGCATGAGTTATCATTCTTACATCATTTCTGGCAATGTCAGGAAATAAAGCCTCGAATCTGAAAATTTTTTGTTCCAAACTGACAAGTGACAGAAGATATCTGAAAGTTGATAATATTACTTTCTTTGTGTTTAATTATACTTTTGTTAAAAAAATGAATTTCTAGTTTTGAGGTAACAAATCCACTTCATACTGGCTAATACACCCAACCTATATGAAAGCTTCATTTCTTTATTACTGTAAATACAGTATGCTAGTTGTGTCAAAACTGGAAAAGTTGTTTACAGGTGATTACAAGAAAAAACATGCTCACTTTACTATGGATTACTCCATGGTGGAGTTAAATTAAGCAAAACTGACAATATCTCCATTCTAAAACACTATGGTTTTAGCTGAATAATCTTATAACTGCTCAAATATATGAACTGTTTTAAGACTAAGCTAGCACCCAATTTCATAGAGATAATAAAAATCATTTTCTCTCTGTTTCATATTTTTAATGTGTGGATTACAACTGGTCACATCATCAAAACAGTACCTGTGTCTGTCCAGAATAAATTATTGGCCATCCAGTCTACAGCTAGTCCATCTGTGGTCTGCAGATTTTCCGATATAACTGTCTCTAATCCAGTACCATCAAAGTTAGCTCTCCTACAGAATACAAAACAATAATATACAATGTAAGATTTTCTGAAACTGCATCTGTGTCTATATTATACCTCTCATTACATACCAGACAACTAAATATTAAAACAGGTTACTGCATTATACTTGTATTTGTTGCTCTCAGTACAAAAAATGTAAATATCGACATCATGTGGTAAAGTTATTAGGAGGAGTGTAGTAATCAATGAAAATTATCTAGATAACCATCAGAATGTACACATTTTCTGTTTTCTGTACTCAGTCCAGTGATATAACATGGAATTCTACTACCTATATGACTGGGAGTTTTTGAACATTTTGTCTGCTATGTTGTTCCAATCAGTTTTAAAGAGTGGTAACAGAAAACAACTGGGCATCAGCAAGTAACTGTTAAACATGATCACATAATGTTCATGTTCAACAGATCCCCCGAACTCTTTTCTCTCCAAAGTCAAATGTGACCTCACATTCCTTGGGTATTTGTGTAGGTACTTCAAAAGTGAAAGAAGATTTCTCTGGCTGATTTGATCATAATGAAATCTGTGCATCATCTGTTCAGTGTTTTCATATATCAAAGAATTTTGCTATTAGAAGGCACCTTTTTGTTGATAAAGGAACATTACTGTACCTGATTTCCTGAAGTTGAACATCTATGAAATATATTTTCTGTTCATTGTACATGTTTTTCATTGTTTAGAAAATTCAGCCATCTGGAGGTGGGGAGCGTAATAATAAAAGGAGGTTACCCTACCTGATTTCATCAAGATGAACATCTGTGAAATACATTTTCTGTTTGCTGTTGTCATAGTCTAGTGAAATGCAATTATGTAGGTCTGCCATAGGAAGGAATGTGTCAGTATGATCTGGTGTGTCTAAAGATATCCTCCTCAAACTTCCTCTACTGGCAAATAACAGGTACTTGCGTGGTACTGTGAATGAAAAAAATAATTCAATATTTACTCTTAAATTTGCTAAAATTTTTGTCTGATGTAACATATACAATCAAGTCCAGTAATTTCATCCATCTGGTAAGTCTGCCCTTTTAATGTTAAACCAATGAAGAGAGCGGACTTACCAGACAAGCAAAATTACCGGCCAGCATAGTATACAGTTAAACCTGCTCATCCAGCCACCTCTATTAAGCAACAACCTGTGTTAACAGATGCCCTTTTTCATGTCCCATGATGACAAATGAATGTAACGGACTGTAATAAGCAGCCACCTGTCATATGTGACTACTTTTTGATGCCTCCCCTGGCTGACCTCTTAAAACAGGTTTGAATGTATGCTAATTAAGATCTGCACAGCCACAGCAGTGATATAAGTTTTATTTCGTCTGACTTCACCACAGACAAAACTATCTATGTGGTAGATGGGACTAATTATCTTAAGGAGTACATCAAAAGTTCAATGTCTGATAAAAAACTTAATTCACATAGTTTTTCAAAAGAAC
>JAOXYI010098194.1:0-12148 GCA_028566495.1 Lithophaga antillarum | reverse complement strand
TTTTTTGAAGAGTATATGACATTTTTAACGACTCCGTGTGCCTATGAATTATAAGTCGTAAGCTTTTTTTAGAAGATAATTTAAACATCCAAAGGCTTATCTTCATTCTGTACTAAATAATGTTCTTATTTTTCACCTGGAAAAAACTGAAAGATATGTTAAACTGTTAAAATTTCAGTGAATCACCGAGTAACCCGTCGGAAGAATTCACCAGAACCGTCGGACAAAATGCAAATATTATCAGTTTCCGACAACTTAACGTATGCAGACCCCTAAAATCTAATAAAAAATTCATTTTTACATTTAATTTTACTATGTTACTATATATTTAAATCCGTTAATGTGGATTTGTGTCAGCTTTTTCGAGGCCATTGAACAGCGGTGTCAAGACAACTCCACATTAATCTTAAAAAATAGTTGCGTCTCAGAGCGAGAATAACCCGAGTCGTACAACTTGTAAACTTCCTAGGGTGTAAGCATTTACATACCGTTTGCCAAAAATATAACGTGAAAGAAAATTTCAATTAATAACCAAAAGTTTAAATTAGATATCAGAAATCTATTTTGATGTGAATTTTAATTGAAAGCTGCAAAAAAATTAACTACGAGTTCTCATCAAATTTTATTTTCCACCAGTAATAATTACACATGTTTATGAAACTGTATTTCATTACTGTATTCTAATTTGCCCCTTTTATTTATTTATTTTGTTCATAGGGAATAAAGGATGGTATGGGTACTGCATGTTTTCTTGGCCGTACTATTATTATTACTTGAAAATAAATATAGAGCGTAACAGGATTAATTAATATATAAAAAAACAAATAAAACCTTAAAATCCAGACTTGTATTACCTGTAGCTCAAGAAAAAAATCTCCTAGTTATTTTTCTATCTTTTCTGAGCTTTGTAATTTTGATTTTTTATATGATATATACTTCACAAGAAAACATATAAGCACTGTTCTTACGTCATGTGGATTCTACATGGATAAAATTTCAGTACAAATTCTCAAGATCTGTTGTCTCCCACGTTCATGAATATAAAAATCTCTGTTAATGGACCATGATCAGGAGTCCCATATGATTGCTTCTTAATAAATACATTTTCAACATTTATATTCCCATTTAGTGACTTTGGAATTCCCAAAGAATAAAAAATACATGTCAGATGGTTGAGCAAGTATAAATATAAAGGGTTTTTAGGAAACTAAACAATTCGCTTACAAAAGACAAAGAAAGTTTCATGTCTGTGAAAACACCCCTCTCCTTCAGTTTGGGAACATTGCACTCAACTTATATGCATTTTTCAGTTTTTCTTTTTTTTTTTGTTTTTTTTTGTTTTGTTTTGTTTTTTGTTTTTTAAACCAAAGAATTTGATATCTGATGGATTTCTTATGCTGAAAATATGTTAAAACAGTACGTTAAGTGTATTACAATATATATCGAATTAAAAAAAATACATAAACTAAATGTATAACAGTTCTTAGTTTAAATTGAGTCCTGCAATGCTTATTTTGTATGTGAAATATCTATAATAAATCAAGCAATACTTCAAAAAGTGTTTTAAATTATATTCCCATAGAATAAAGTACAACGTATATATGCTTTTACTAGTTGATGCATGGATATAATAGTTTTTTTTCAAAAATCATTAGGAAAACAACGCTTTTTTTAAACAGTGCATTAAATATAACATAAAGTTAACAGAAAGTGCATAAAATTTCGTGTTAACGTCCTTACTTTCGTTTACTTCTAGACGAATGTCTACTAAAATCACATTACTAACTTTTCCGTTTGCTAAGTGCACATGATTGTTGTGCACGTTAAAGTAGATAATTGTCAACGTGTTTCGTGTGAGCATAAAAGTAAACGGACGTGATATTTTACGTTAACAGGAATGTAGACAATTGTGTACCTGAGAAAGCAGACAGTTGTCTACTTCCTCACTTACTTTTGTGTGAACATTTAAAAAATAATAAAGGAAGAAAAAAATATTTAGAATAGTGTTTAATTTTTTTTTTCAACAAGGTGGCTTTTTGGATCTTTTTTAAAAAATACAGCCATCAATTTAAGTATTTGACAATGCATTTTACTTTCGGTATTTTAACGATTTAACCAGTGAATATTTCAATTTTTTATATAATCCAAGTCAGTTTTCCGATGCATTGGATCTAACAGTAAGACTTGGCCTTTCTTCAGTTCTATAGGCTATTTTTAGTATTTTTATTTATATTTTAATATTAGGATATTTTAATAAAAGCTTGCAAAATTTCAGTAACAAGTCTGCTTACTGAAATGTTCTGTGTGTATGTTATTAAAGATCATTAAAGAACCGAAATGTATCGAGTTGCTTTTACTCCATTTACAACCTATCAGAGAGGGTAATGAAACGAATTTTATTTATATATATTCAACAGCAGTAGTAATGCACGACCTCTGTTTCTTTCTTTGAATATGTTGAACTTGGAAATTCAAATGCCATATCATCTAAATCACGGGATAGAATTTGCTGAAATTTTACACATTTTTTTCTATTACACACGATTTTTAAATTTTCAATTTTAAATTCTCTAAATCCACAGTTTTCACCCAAATAATGCATTTTTTTTTTAATTTGGTATGTTTTGTCTCTGTTATTCAAACTTGGTCATAAACAAAAATGGTCATAACTTTCACTTTTGATATCATCTTTCTCCTAATGACCCATTTTGAAAAGTTTTCATCTCAGACTTTTGTTATTACACTCCACTATTCCACTTTTAATCTGAAAATTTCTTCGACCAAAAATGGATGAATTGCTAATATATGCTTGAAATATTCGAAAAAAATAAGAAACTTGGGTAAAATTTCGCAAACGGTACGAAAGCGGTTACGGGAAATAAGTGGTGAGTTATTTTGTTGTTGAATATATATTCCATTAGTAAATACATAAATTGCCAATAATCTTTCTTTCTAATAAAAGTGCGAGAAAGCAGTTCCTCGGTTTCATTGAATGTCTGGACGGCCAATCAGAAACGTTTTGACCGCAGTCTTTTTTGCAAAAGTAATCGTCAATCAGTAACCGACAATGTAACAATTTAGTCTTTGAAGTCCAATAAAAGTACACGTAGCAGTCAATTTCTGTACGCCCCAAGCATGTAAGAATGACTTCCGATTTGAACTTTTGCCGCTTTGTTGAACACGGCAATATAAGAATTCATAATGCTAGTTCTTAATGGTGGTGGTGCCTGATTCTTCTGTGTGAATAAGTATCGCACCCACTCCTTCAAAGGAATCCAAAATCTGAGTTCCTTGCTTCTATATCTCATGTTGACTTATAATTCTGTATGTTTAAGAACATTCAAGTGGGTTTCTTAGTTTATTTCTTTTAAAAATGTTCTATGGATATATTCACATGTGACGTAGATATAGGAAATACTGAGCCGGGACTAAAATTAACATGTCCGTTGTGTTTTGACCTGCCTGAATTAAAACAGAAGTAATCGGAATATTATTTGAGAATGCTACATGTAAATATAGCATACATTTTGGAAAATGGTTATCGTCAAACGAGCGGTTTTTTAACAGTTATATCATGGCGACAACAAGTCACAGTAATTCATGAAATTAATTCTGCTGTGTGCTAACCGTCCAATATGTCAATGTATTATCCAACAGGATCCCCCGCACTCGAAGCAAGCACGATGAACCATAAAAAACGATGCGGTTGTCTTTTCAGAGAGAGACAGTCAGACAGAGAGTGTGTGTGTACATTACTGCGTGTCGTATTCAAAACGTACCAATTCATCTTTGATGCTAAAACAATGCGGATTTTCTATTTTAATAGTCTTTAAATTTATAGTAGGATAATCGTGAGATATGCATTCTTGTTTTTCCCCCAAAAAATCCCTCATCAGAACGTGGGGGTTATACAAGACCGAGTGGTCTAGCTAGGTGGTTATGTCAATCTGTCTTTTTGTATCACCTGCATAGTTAAAGTTGACACATGAGAATCATTTTGTCCGTCATTTGAATAATCACACTTTACTTTATCTATAACTCCTTCATAAGCACTTACTAGATTGCAACCAAATTTTCAGAAACTCTTTAGTACATTTCTGCAATGTCTTACTAGATTGCGACTAAATTTTCAGAAACTCTTTAGTACATTTCTGCAGTGTGCACTTTCTATTTTGTATTCTTCTAATTTCATATTTATTTGAGTATATAACAAATTATGTGACGTTTCTTGTTACAACCTATAACTCTGAAGTGTAACATTTTAACAACTAATCCAAACGTTTTAATCGCCACAAACTACCGTTCAAACGATCGTAAGCAGACTGTGATGATTGACGAGAACATGAAAAGATTACATTGTGTAAATATCTCCCTTGCCTGACCTTTTACGGGCACTCCTGTACGCTCAGTTTGCATTATGGCCAATCTCTCTTGATAAAAAAAATATGAATACATCACGATTTCTAAACAGAATCAATGAAAAAATATATATGTGTGTGTGTGTGTGTGTGATATCATGAAGCATTCTTTCTTGATCACGATCGGCTTTTGTCTGCCCATATTGTTTCATAGAAGGGACTTTAAAAATGATTTTTTTTCCATTTAGATCGATAACTAAAGTCAGTGAACTGCGATAGTGATATAAGGATATGTTTTAAATGAATCAGATATAACTAATGATCCCATAGAGTATTAAATTAAAAACTGAATAATAATAATAATAGTCTTAATGGAAAGATTTAGCTTGAATATATTGAGGAAATCGATTTTAAAATATTAAAATTTTTACTGTAGTCAATTCAAAAATTATTTTTGCTGTCAAATTGAAACAAGTTTCATTTAAAGAAATATTGACGTTATAATTTCGCATAAACTACGAATAATAAAAATGTTTTAAAAAGCGAAATTCTAAAGAATACTCATTAGATATTGACAAAACTTCCAGTGAAATATTTAGCAATAGATCATTATTTGGTATACAACATTCTTTTTTTCAGTTACGTCGGCTTATATACGGGAATACATAGTTTTACTGTTTAAATGGTTCTGAAATTCAAATCTTGATACTTGATTAAAGGATAATGCCAAAAGGTAATAATATGGCCGTTCTTGTCTTGTTAAGTAAAAGATTATTTTTTTCATAACTGGTAAGTCTTGTGTACACTTATCCTGTTCAAACCGATCCAGTGGTTTTCAGGATATTCACCTCAGTGTTATGGAATCCTGCAAGTGGTCATACTAACTCTTCATTCCATTCATCGTTGACATTAGACTGATGCACAGTTATACATTTATTTAGGACATGTTATTATTATTGAAATCCAATTAAATCAGTTATTGGAAAATGACATGTTTACGTAAATTGTTAAGATTTGTCCAGGTTACGTTTCAAATTAACTTTTCAAATTACTTTTTTTCGAATAAATAAAACTTAAATGGAGAAAAAAATACCAATTATTACATGTAAAATCAAATATAGAGAATTGAGCCACTGCAAAGGCAGCAAAAAATTAGAATTCAAGGACCTCAGAAAAATGGAAATTAGAACCTTTCCACTAACTAAACTCGAACTGACGGATCTCAAAGTAGTTGACTCTATTTTCGACAACAACTTCTTGGACTAATGGATCGTTGGAATATTGATTCTACCGGAATTTCACGTCATCTTCAAACACATATGTCTAATTTGGTTAATGGACGAAGGTGGAATCAACACATTAAAGCAACTTCCTTCCTGTAGTAAACGATGATTCCCGTACATTATTTTCTAGTCGAGTAGAACTGGATCGAAATCATGCTCAAAGTATCAAACCGAAGCCGAGCGATCAATAATCCATACAAGTGCCCTTGATCAATCAATCAACAGAAATTGCCTTACAACCTAAAATTGCTCCAGTCTTGTTGTAGTAAACTATGTTTTAGGTCTTACATTGGTTGTTTCAATACGATCCAGTTATCTTAAAGAAGATCTGGAAAGGTATATGACCTTTTCTTTGTGTTAAACCAGTTGTCCTAGCTGCTGTCCGTTTTAACAGAACAAGCAGACTCATCTGGTTTGTTATTAACATAAAAATAAATAATCGTCCTGTCAGTTTTGTAAATTTTGTCCTATATATATGTTAAAGTGTATTTTTTGACAAAAAGAAGGTCTGCTGTGCACTAAAAATGTGAATGGAAACTCAGAAGCTCGATTTCAAGCCCAACGATAACCTATACGTGAATAAAAGGGGTATATAATAAAAAAATATTGTATTATGACAACGCCTGACCTTTAAGTTTATGGTCTCGAACCGATTTCTTACAAATTTTAACAATCCTCCAACAGTAAATGCCTGTTAAACTTGACACAGTACTGAATAATATCAATAAACGATGTACTGGGAATAATGGTTGTTGTTTTCGGAATGGTCTTTCTGCAAGCGAAGCAATGATCATTGTCTATTACATTAATATAAAATTTAAAACTAAAAAATGTTTAATTTGATGAAACTGCGATAGGTGATCCGTTTCGTTAAATATTCGAAAAAAAACCTTAAATGTTAATTCCCGTGTATTACATTTCATATCCGAGCCAATACGTAGTTATAGCAGTTTGTTAAAGTAGTCTTGACGTAACATGCGAAACAAAATATTATTACTCAGTTGTTCAGTTCGGAAAGTATTGACGTTTTGTTATTTTGTTAAACTGCGACGGTACATTATAGTTTTATCCTAAATTTGTATGTCGTTGATATTGATCTACTCTGAAGAATTTGAAAATTTTGAATATCCCCAAAAGAAAACGAATTCAAGAATAAAATGGAGACAGTGTTTGACTTCTATTCAACAACGAATTAAAGATAAACTTTCTGACAAACTAACAGGTCAGTTTTATATGCAAAATCCTATTATTTTAGTAGATCCTGCGTATCACGAAAATGTAGGCGATAATATGTTGAATTACGGCGAAATTTTATTCATGGAGAATTTTACACCAATCCATTCAGAATGCGTGTAGTACAGTCAATGGGAAAAACCCCAGTTGTGGTAATTTTGAGAGGTTTAAAAACAATTCATTGGCTCTGTGGCACGCCGGAGGCAACTGGGGAGACTTGTGGTGGCCAATTCAGAAAGCTCGACTAAATTCTCTTTCGAAAATGTTAAAGAAAAACATGACTGTGATTGGAATGCCACAATCACTGCATTACAATAATCAAGAATTAAAGAGGAAGCATGCTGACCTTGTAGCAAGAACTATAAACGATACAATTGGGTTAGAGCAAGGAAAACGTCAAATAATTTTAACTTGGCGTCAGCAAAACAGCTATAACGAAGCATTACAGTTATATCCTTTTGTGGATAATCGATTGGTTCCTGATATCGCATTTATGATCGGTCCAGTGAAAAACACCAAATTCTGGCTAAATCCCGCATCAAATGAGGTCGATTTGCTGTTTTTGTTGCGTGAAGACGAAGAATCAATGTTTAAATCCAAGCAGTGTCATGATGTTATTAAGAAAATAATTAACGATCGACAATTAACTGGTAGTGTGGACATATCATTTCGAATTGTCGATTGGAATCATCGAAACGGATTGTATAAACCATCGACAGTGTCCTCAGCTATACCTATGAAACAGGTATATAATAAAGGTCTATTTGATTACAATTCTCGATTCGCTAGTTCTGTTGCATTGTTTGCGTCAGGAAAAGTCGTCATTACAGACAGACTACACGCAAGTATATTTGCCTTTTTGTCATTTAAACCACATGTGTATATTGATCAGATGTACCAGAAGATTCAAAGGACAAGACAAGTAGCATTAACGGTTCAACGGCTTGTCAAGACAAAGAAGCATTAATGTACAATCAAGCATTTAATTTGACAGACGCAGTGATAAAAGGGTTAGAATGTTGAGAAAATATCAATAAAAATTGCAAAATTAAAGAAGGCCTCAATGATCAAGAGATGCAAAGTTAACTGTTTCAGACCACCATACTGAATTATTTGGTGTGCACTGTCAAATTGTTATTCGTTGATATTGTTATTCCCAAGTATGTTCATTATTTAGTTCTCTGCCAATAATTTAGCAAAAATGATTTAAATGAATGTATATATTTCCTTCTATGCTTTTAGTACGCTTTAATAATCATTTATGCGTCGATTATTAAAAAAAGGCGAATTGCAGATCCGCCTTGGCCTTTATCTTTATGTAAAAAATTAAAAAAAAAAAAAAAAAAAAACCTGAGGAAGCAGTGCTCCAAGATCTACGTAAACAATATTATATACAGTAGAGTTCGCTTATAACGAACTGCTTGGGACCCTCGATCTTTTTTCGTTATATGCAGCCTTCGTTATAAGCCAAAATACGACAGTTTCTTCCCTTTGAAATTGCATATTCAGAGAATAAGCTTCTGGTTGCAATGTTCACATGTATATAGCTATAGTAGTAGATGTAATTCACTTCTTTTAATGTATTGTTAATTCATTTAACGTTGACAAAAGTTTCGGAATAAAAATATTTGCTTGTTTGCTCTTTAAAATTTAACCTCGAAAATGAACCGTATATTGTTCGTAGGTATTATGTGAATGATATTTAAACAATTCTGAGTAATCTCCCTTGTCAAAATAGGTACGTATACACATTGCCGTTTTTTGGAAAGGTGGAAACTATTTCTTTTCTTTTGTTTAGAGAAGTAAAATTCTTATAGATGTTTGTTTTATATGACTTCTTTTTAAGAAAAAAATCTTGTGAGAATATTTTTTTGTTTGTACCTTTATTGTCATTATTGTCCCATATGAAATTCATGAAGACTACGGTGTAAGTGAGAACCATCCACACTGTCTGAACAACTTTTTGTCTAAAACTGAAACTGTTCTTGTTTGAAGCCATTTTCGTTTTAAAATGAATAAAATCAAATTTTTTCAATATTTTTATTAATTCCATGTCATGTAAATTTCAAACCTTGTGTATCCATTCATTAAAGTTTTGCTAATTCTTCCTTTTTTTCATAAATCCCCGCAGCTTATGTTTTCATTGTTAAACAACACAATTTAATCTAACGGCTTGTTGAAGAATTAATTGAAATTAATCATAATTATTATCATTTGAAACTTCAAATTTAAGGTATTTTATTGACTTGTCAATCAATTATAACTGGAAGTATCTATCAATATATAGGTAATCATCAATGCACAACAAACGACAGTTGCTCTGTTTGTTTATACAGCAATTTATTTGCCGATTAGTTATATCAGGTCACTTTTCAGTACTTTTATGGTTGTCGGGGATCAATAAACTGTTCGTTATAGGCCTGTTTTCGTTGTAAAAAATTTGTTATACGCCTTCAAAATAACACTATATAAATGGCAATAGGACCCGGAATTTTATCCTCCTTCGTTATAAGCCTGATTTCGTTACAAGCCTGTACGTTATAAACCAACTACACTGTATATGTGCGATAACTATCAACCTGTAGGTATCTGGTAAACTTTTTCACATATCAAATAATACATTTTTATCTTGTAAACTTTGTAAGTGTGTATTTGGGTTAGGGTTAAGATTTAGGGTTGGGATTTGTGAAAGGTTGTGGGTTTTTTGGTTAAGGTTACCGTTAGGGGGTTTTAGATTAGGGATGGGGTTCAGGTTATAGTGGTTAAAGATTTTTTGCAAGGGCTTGAGCCGTATAAATTTTTGGTCTGATACATCTTGTTTTAGATTGTGATTCGTGGCGTAGAAATATATGGCTGTAGCGTTGATGTTATGATTATATCTATGCAGCAATTACTTTCTACATTTAGAAATTTTCTCACTTTTTTGAAAAGTCGTGCTTAAGGCTAAATTTAGAGGGTTATAAAATCTGTTTGCTAAGACGTTTTTATGAAGAATAAAGTTGGCCATGAAAGCCAAAGAGAATGACACAGAAGATAATGTACAGGATGTATATTATAAAAACTTTGCATGATAGTGCCATGAAAATTGTCAGAAAAGTACTGCAATTTGATATTGTTATTCCCAAGTAAGTTCATTTTTAGTTATCTGCCAATAATTACTTTTTATCCTCACCTAGCCATTTCCCAGAGAGTCAACATCCACAAAAATCTAATGAAAGTGCGTTTTAACAATTTTGACGATTAAGGTTAAGGTTTGATTTATTCGTTAATGTTTTAGTTTCTTAGAATTTTTGATTTGGTGGGGTATGATGCGAATTTTCGAGGTTGTGAATCGTGGCTGTAGGATTAATGACAGGGCTATGACTATACCAGAATTTCTGGACTTAAAATTTTTCTCACTTGCTCGGAAGTGATGTTGAACGCACTCTTCAAAGGTCAATAAATGCACCAATCATAATGAATATATACAAACAATTTCAAACATTACTCATAAATAGATATATTCGTAATTGTATACAATAATATGGTAAGATTTGAAACAGTGCACTAGGTCTACTAAAGATACGTAAAACTACAAATATTTTGACGACCATTTCGTTAAGAGTACAAATATATAGTAAACCATGGCTTCTCAAAGCGGCACCCATCATAATAAATATGTACGAAAACTTTTCAAATGTACTTATAAATCAATAGACTAGTAAATTAATATAAATATTAGGGCAACATTTGAAAGATTGCACAGACCTGTTAAAGGTATGCAAATATATTGCATATATTTGACGGACATTTCGTTATCAGCACAAATATATGGTACACCGCGGCCTCTCAAAGCTGCACTCATCATGATAAATGTATAAAAAATTTTAAAATTTTAAAAATTCTTATAAATCAGTAGATTTGTAAACTAATGTAAATTTTAGTGCAACATTCGAAGGAATGCACCAAGTATCTTAAAGATACGTAAATATTTTTCATATATTTGATGAACGTTTCGTCCTCAGTACAAATATATGGTAAACCACGGCCTCTCAAAACTGCACCCATCATGATAAATATATACTGCAAATTCAAGGCTTTAATTGGAAATTAAAACATCTGTAAATATTTATAAAGAGAAGAAAAGCATTTCCTAGCGTTACTGGGATTGCTAAAGGTTTGTAAATATACTCTATATATTTGACGACGTGTATCTACCTTAGCAAATATATTGTAAATCACGGCCTCCCATACCTGCGCATAGCATCATAAATATATACGTGAACATTTAATATTTACTGGTAAACTGATATATGCTTAAAGATATATAAATATGAGGGTATTCTTTGCACAACGTATCCCATTTTATAAATATTTAGAAATGTAACAATTAATTTGGCCAAATCTTTGACCGCGTCGTGTCGGAAAGTAAACATTGCTAGTACTTGTCACTTCGCACATATATATATGCAAATACATTCGGCAGATGACTATTTATAGTTGTCATATATTTGCATACATACTGAAATTTATGTAAATTGATCATTGCATGCAGTGCCATCACCGGATCGAAGTTGAACGACGAAGGAACGTACATTGGAATTGACAACACGTCTTAAACGTTTTCTTCCATTCTTCGGAAATTTTCAAAATTTTCAAATCTCTGGTCTACTTCCGGGCATAACGGAGATTTGAAAATTTTCTAATCTCTGCTTTTGTCATGACAGCTTGGAAATTAAGTCTATTTTCTGTTAGAAGTCCGTTTACAAGTTTATTAAATGTCGTACATTTCCTGACAAACGACTGTCCCATTTTTACGTTTCTTTATCGTTTTTTATTTGTTTGCACAAAAATGGAGTTTCCTCGGTTCGTTCGTGCAAAAGAACCCTTTTCATTTACGTATCCATAAATTATCACTATCTAACAATTATGCATAAATGTGTTATAAATTATAATTCCATAATATAATTTACTATACATTTGTACCTGGTGTTTCCTAGTATGTTCAAAACGAAATGTTACAAACAAATTTTTCCGTGAAGTAACACAAGTAAATTTTATAATCTTGATCTGTGTTATTTAGAATGAAAAAGTCATAGAGGTAAAATTAATAATCTTGATCTGTATTATGGATCTGCCAAATGTACTACCAAGCCTCTTTCAAAACTATTTACTTCCTCTAACAGCTGTCAAATGGATCTGCCAAATGTACTACCACGCCTCTTTCAAAACTGTTGACTTCCATTCTAACAGCTGTCAAAACGAGTCTCCAGAAGTATTGTGACACCAGCTTCT
>JAOXYI010098083.1:0-12151 GCA_028566495.1 Lithophaga antillarum | reverse complement strand
GAAAACGACAGGGAAATTGTATTCAATAACATTAGTGATACATGTATCTGTGCTATTATACTCCCAGGGTTAACAGAAGGTAAAAATGTTTTCGTGTGAAAAGCCTTTGAAGCATAATATAATTATCAGATTATTAATTAGAAATTTTATAAATTTACTGGAATCTCCAATTGAAGGAATAAAAATGTTATACTAAAAATTTTGTAATTTAGGAAATTTTAAATTTTTCTATAACAACCTTATAGAAAAATTTTGAAATTTCCTAAATTACAATATTTTAATATAACATTACTACAAGCTGACTATCGGTATTACTCAAAACATAATCACAAATATTCGCATAATACAGCGTTCTTAGTCTGTCGCAAACTTTTGATCGGTTTGCCTCGAAAATTATTGGCAAGTAGGGTTGGCGCGAAATAAGCAGATCTTTCAACTACCAACGGGGGAGTTTCCTTTGTCAAATGGAGGAAAATGGATTCGGTAATTCTGTGAGAGTATTTCAGTCTCCCATAGAAAAACCGCTGTAGCGTGGGCTGTCTATAAGGTCGGCAATAAATACATGTAGTCATCTAAATAAGGTTATAAGATGTGATATATGTAAAACAGTGGGATAATAATATCAAGTTTCCGACTAAAGCATTGAAAACAGTATTTACGAACGAGATTGATGAGTATTTCATATAACATTGAAGGAACGCATATATTTTTGTTGTAATGTCGGCACCAAAGCAATCCATTGTTTACACCTACTATTATAAAGACAACTAAATAACGTTTTTTGAAAGGTCAAACAGTTATCTTACTTCTGAAACCTGTATTTAAAAATGGTATGAATTATACATTTCTACATCTAACATGCAAATCTTGTAATACAAGTAAAACTTCGCAAATATCAACTTCACATGTAGATCACTGTTACTTACATTGTGTGCTTTACAGTTTGCAAAATACTTGAAATTACTTAAATTCGTGGTTACTAACTGTCGCATTTTAAGAGAACGTGACCGGTTAGAGGGGGTCTTAAATTCGACTACTTTACAGTTATATTTAGAATTTACATTTCGTGGATAGAATGAACCACGAAACCCACGAAAACTGATACCGCACAAAAAACAATGATTTCAGAATACGAACATTTTTTTTCAAGCCTATGCGGGTCCTGTTCGTTCTATCTTAACCTTTTTGGTACTGAAACACGTAAAACTTGACATACCAAGTTGTGTTAGTAACAGGCTGAGCTAACTGAGGCTTTAACATCAAGGTAAAGCTGTTCTCTATTAAAATAAATTTAAAGTGGTAAAAAAAGCTAACTTTACTGTGTTTATTTCAGTCATATATTTTTAATGATCTGTTTGTTTTGTATTGTATTGAAACCAGTTACAGTGAACTACTTCATTACCATTCAAGTTGCATCAAAACCATTATTGACTAAGTTGACATGAAAATAAACCAGAAATAGCAGGTATTGTTAAACACCTTTTTATTACATTATATTTCGTTTTAACTCTACCTGAGTCACTATCGTAGACATAAAGAAATCGGAAGCTTAAAGAAATCTACAATATTATTGACTGAATCAGATCTTTGTATTCACCGTTATTTGACATACAAAAGCTTTGATTAAGAACATGGCATTTGATTATTTTTCAATACCATCGACTGTTATCGTTTGTGTGATCTCTGCCTTGTTTCTGCGAAGGTCGAAAGGATCGCAAGACGTTCAAACTACAGTTTGATACGTGACATTGCACCGTCAGATGGACAAGGACGAATCACAAAAGGGTTGCAGACTTTGGCTCTATGCCATGCCTAATAATACTGCTAATATTCAATATAAGTTTCTTCGTATCAAGTTGAATTCTTTAACCGATATTTTTTTTGTGCCAACTTGTTCCTAAAACATACCAATTAAAACTTCCTTGACATCTTGGATAATCGTGCCTCGTTTGCGTTTTTTTTCAGTCAGTATTTATGAGTCATCAACTTCCAAATAATTGTCAAATACTATATAATACACGTTACCAAAGACTTCCATTGTTCTGTACATTTCTTCAACTTCCACACCAGTAGCCATCACATTGAAATAGAGGTTGCTGTCTTGTAGAAGCTTCTGAAATCGATTCGATTATACGTTAAAAAGATGAAAACAAGGAACAGCGTTCGTGGTATTGTCGCCTTTGACAGTTTAGTTTTACTAATGTCCTTTTAATGATTAACGGTCTGTCAGTTACAAGTAGAAGCAGGGATAACTAGAAAATAAAGAGAACAACCAAGTTATAATTTTAAGAATTAGACAAAAAGTTGGAAGGTTTTATTTGGAATGATGAAAGAGAATCAAATTACGCCTACAAGCCAGCTTCATTTTTTTTCAAAAGTAATTTTCTAAGCTTTCAAGGTCGATATAAATAAGTCTTCTGTTTCAAATTCTGTTGTGGATATGCTTTTATCTATTTATTTATTTTTTTTAGGGAAAGGGGAAGGGGTGTTCAAATGCAATTATGAATATTTAGGTGTTCGCTACAAATAGGAATCACAATAAAAACGATTTTTTTTTGTAAGGTAATAATTTTCTCAAGCCAGTGCACTTTTCAGTAGTTTTAACGCTTTTGTATTCAAATATTTAAAAAAAAATCAATTGTGCCAAACGTTAATGTCCTGAAAGTCTATTAAGCATTTTTAGACTAAATTGACACTTGGGTAAATGACCACTCTAATGATGGCTTAATTAACACTACGTACTCCTCTTTCTATTCATTTCTTTTGCCTCATTTGACCATTATCATTTAATCATCACAGCAAATGTAGCACGACATATATTAATGAATGGTCTTTTACTAAATCCAGTTATTTTCATGTATGGAAGGGTTGTGTTTGGTAACTAATTAGTCTAGACTCGGGGCATGACGCGACCTTGTTGTAGTTTTGCAATCTTGAATAACTATTAATTTTGTCAACAGCTACCATTTTGAGATGGAATGTTAAACAAGGTCAGCCCTATTAAATAAATTGTTGATAACAGATAAAGCGGTGTATATGCGTATTCATTTAATATGTTTTTAGTTATATTCCGCGTGCAGTTTCCGAATTCTATTTTTGAACATTTTTCTCAAATGTCCCCATGATATCAAGCGCAGTTTGTTTGCAGCCTTAGTGCCTTCATTCCAGCTCTTCCATCGGTCTTCATCAGTTGTCTGTTTGGTCGTTCCTTGTTCCTTTTCCTCGGTGTTGACCAGAGAAGGACCGTTTCTATTGGTTCTTTTCTCTCCTATTCAGCTCCATCTACGAGACTTGTTGATGAATGACATTCTTACTCTGTTGTTGCATATTGTCATTTTTTATGGTGTTTGGTCAGAATATTTTTATAATTCTACGTAGGCACTTGTTATGGAATGCATGAAGTCTATTTTTATCCTTCTTACTGATTTTCCAGCATCTGGGTCCATAAAACATCCCTTGTGTAAATTTGTAATCGATAGGTCAAGCTTCTCTTGCTCGACTCTGCATGTAGTACCCGTTAGTAATGTTGTTACCCAGAAATGGGAAGTTCACACTGGAAAACTGAAATCATCGTGTTTGTCATAATAGTTCCTTCCTATAATAAATCAAAGTATGAAGTTGAAATTTCTGCATTTGTTGTGTCCAAGAAATATCAGATGTAATGTCGTCTTTGATTGGCTGAAACGCACTATTTAATGGACAAAATAACGTCTTCTTGGACTTAGCTAGAAAAGCTGTCTAGCTGCAGATTACATTTCTGATAATTTAAACAGATATTTTTTAAAATATTTTTTTCTTTTTGCAGGCTTTTTAGTTGTGATATTACAATAGGGATAATGTATATTATTTGAAACCTGTTCACAGATATCCATTTTAAAGTTCATAGGAGCTTGTCGTATTTAGACCAGGCATTCGGTCATGGAATCACGCAGTGATGTCTGCAAATACTGTAAACATTAATATTGAAATGATAATGGACCTGTCTCTTATAGTTTGAAGATTTAAAAAAAGAAAAGATCGTATTTTTTGCAGTTTCTAGACCAGATAAAAAATTTGGGCAGATATTTACTAAACTTTGTTTTCACTGTTGCTGCAGTGGCATTACTTATCTACCGCCGTTCAGTGTCGTAAAGTATTTGTAATTTCATCTCTGTTTTTTTAAATTTAATACAAGAAGAGAATATAAACACTAATTTCTTTAAAATGTGTTACGTTTGCAAATAAATTCGAGAAAAATATAATGTTCAGAAGTAAGACAATAAAGGTATATGACCTCTGATATAGTATAAGTAAGTCATTGTCCGACTTGTTTATTATTTACACTGAGACATCATACAGGATGTTATATTTCCTTAAGTAAAATAATTGTCAAATCAGTCTGACATAAGACTGTATATTTCAGATGGATTTCCATTTCCAGTAGTTGTCATCGCGTACATAATTGAACTTGATCAAAACAAACTTGCTCTTAAATCAGTGAAAACTTTAAATGTGCAGTTTTTTATAAGGTTTGAGATATTGTTAAACCGGTTTAATCCCACCACTCGTCAAGGGGCTATTAAAAGTCATAATACATTTATGGAATTCCTTGAGTTCTGTGTACCATTTTCTTTTTATGTTAAGTTTTTGATTAAAGGTACAAGTTGTTTGGGTTTTAGCGTGTTTTGTTGTGATCTGTAGGGTTCTTGAATTTTACAGATTTTCCTCGTACACACACACTGGGGGCGTGGTTTGTCGAGTAGTTAAGGTCTCTGTTCCTGGCGGTTTTCGTGTCTTCGAGTCCAGCTCGTCCCACTTCATGTGTTCAGGTTTCCAGACACCTACCCAAGGTCGGGGTAGTCAAGATATATCTGTGAATATTGCTGAAAACGACAATACACCCAAACAACCCAACTCCCTGTACACTAGAAAAGACAATATTATCCTTGTATACAGTGTAGTTAAAAAGACAGCTTTGTTTTGGATGTAGTTACATAGACTGTACAGCATATTTAACTTCAAAAGTAATCGCCAGTAATAAAGGACACGTCGCCCTCAAAGTACATAAAAGTGTCATTTGTATTTTTTTCTATTTTGGGGAAAATTTAATTTAAAGTTACCACTCTCAATAAACATGGTCTTTATTGCATTCCACTATTACGCACACAGATGCTACATTTTGTCATAGTCTGACAGCTTTATCAACCAATAATCGTTACGTTGACTAATTAACAAGCAATTAGCAAATAAATAGAAAGTACTTTTATAGCTTTTTGTAGTGTAACAACAATGACAGCTAAACTGATTACAATATTTAACAAAGAAAAATGATATCGTACAATTTACATGTAACCGGTCGAAACTGACAACTGAAAAAAGGTCGAAGTCTGACCTCTAACAGTTAATTGAAAGTGGAAAGCTTAATGGGAACTCAAATCTCCGCATTTGTACATTTTTCATAGGAATAGTAATTTACAAAAGGACGAAAAATATGCAGCTTAAACGACCTAGGAAGTTCCCATAGAAACGAGTAAAACTGCAAAAATATATACTTGGGTCTCATTTTTGGACTTGGACTTTCTTTACAAAACTCTGGCCCCAAGACTACGACTACAGTTTTATATAGAACAGTGCATAATACTTGTGCACGCGATATGATATTCATCTTTACGAGATTAACTTTATATAAATATTACCAGTAAAGAAACTGCTCTAAAATTTGGTAGGATATAGAATATAAGTAACGTAAAAACCTCAACTTTGTAGATGGAACTGTCATTCTTTCAGGAATCAGTATTACAGTCAACATGAAATGCGAGGTCTTCATGCGTGCAATCTTACACTATCGATATATCAGGACATAGTGTGCAAGTCGACCGATAAATTTGCAACAAATGTACATGATTTGTACGAACTCCAAATGTGATACATGTACAAATCATATATGTAGTTATACGGTTAACATGTGAAAATATTGAATATGGACAAGATGCAATTGCATTATATTGTACCAGGAATAATGATGTTGTATAAATTCATATATAAACCCTCATTCTTCTGCGTGTACATATGCTGTGTTGCAGAGTGTGCATAAAACCTTAAAAGCGTCACCGTAAACTCTATAGGTTTTTTAGTACATGTACGAACATAAAACAAATAAGAACACAAAATTGATATCAGTGAATTATTGCAACATGAGTGAAGTAGTCGAGCAATTGATACGAAAAGTTCATGGAATAATCCTATTACATTAAAAAAGCGCAAAATTTTCAGAATTTTTTTTATATAGAAGTGAAATTTTCTTCTTTATTTTCTATTGCTTGCCATAAGTTAAGTTAGTGAGTTGTATTGTATTCCTTGCGCCATATAAGTACTATTAATCCTACATTAGCGGATAATTCAATAATGTATCTAGACAAAGTTCATCAAAAATACAACAGTTAAAACAATGACATATGATCATGCTAACAAAGTCTTGTAAAGTTCATACATCGGTCAAAGAACGCAGAAGAAAAGGCAGTTTCAATTATTTTATCATTACTGATACAACATAAAATGGAAGTGTGAACACAGAAAATGACCAATTAGCACCTGTCTGTAACTGATTTCATATAGTATAATATTTGTTTATATCACAGCGTTGAACTGGGTTCATTTACGTAACCTTTTTCATGAAACTCCACTCATAACTGTTTATGAAATCTGTGTTTTTGTAATGGATGTTATGTTCTTTAAACAAATAAGGTATTCTTATGCAAGTGGGACACTCACACTTCAAAATTCTTGTCACTGTCTGGTTTGCAATTTCATGCCAACTGTAAGCAGCATTTAAGAAAAAAAAAGATGTTGAACTAGGGTCATTTATGCAACCTTTTTCATGAAACTCCACTCATAACTGTTTTTGAAATCTGTGTTTTCATAATGGGTGTTATGTTCTTTGAACAAATAAGGTATTCTTATGCAAGTGGGACACTGACACTTCAAAATTCTTGTCACCGTCTGGTTTGCAATTTCATGCCAGCTGTAAGCAGCATTTAAGAAAAAAAGATTAACAATTTCAATTTTCGCTTCATTCTTTCATATGGGACTTGTCGTTAGATCCCGTAAGTAGAATAGAAAATGGATCTTAGCAAAGGTTCGTTTCCCCATGATTTATGAATAAAAGGTAACAAAACTTTAGCCTTGACAACATTAGAGATGTGTTATTTGTCCTTTTAGTGAAGAAAAGCAGTTGCATCAAGTGCGGTATTTAAAAGTTCATTTTGCTTTGAAAATATCTCACAGCTTAAAAGCTTTGACTGAATTTTCTTGAATATTATGTGGTATTTATCTGTCGAGCTTCTATGACAGAACTTCCGGGATTTATACATAACGATTTTGTTTTTCATAAACCCCGCAGGATACGTCTCTTGTCAAATTATGAGACACATGGACTAGCAGTATACAAGAATTTAGTGATAATTCTCTGTCTAGTCTAAACATTTATGAAAACCATGAAAGTTTTTTCATTGAATTCGCAACAAATAAGTATTTACTGAACCCTCGGGAAGACAAAAGCCATCAGATTGCTACAATTCTGTCTTACTTACGTCCGAATCTAACAAAACGATTTATATAAAATTCGTCGAACTTGACAAACTAATGCACCGTTTGTCTGAAACATTTCTAAAATACTCTTGAGGTTTTTATGACAATTATTTCAGAATTTTGTGAATAAAAAATTGCTTGATATATTCTCGATGGAATAAAATAACGTGACGAATAACGATTTAATGCAGTAAATATGCATTTTGATTATTCAGATCTCTTAGCTAGTACGAATGCAAATTAACTGGTCAGGAGATCTAGGCGAAATGTCTACCTTGAAGATCCACTCCTATGGCCATTAGATGAAAAATAGTGACGGGGACATTATTCGTTCTGCTAGACCCAACAAATGTAAAAACATTTACAAAAACAGAACAAAAGAACCAAAACAGATAAAGGCGAAATTAAACTAAACATAACCTATACACTTAGAGAAAATATGACTTTTACAAACAATTCATAAATTTTCATATCAAACTATTCAGTTAATTTTTATAGTCATGCTCAGTGTTACAGGTTTAGCAACAGAAATTTTATGAAATCTATTTCAAAGAGTGCTAGTTGTGTCGTTATATTGTTTTACATTGAATGTTGAAGAGGCCAGAATCTCTGTCAACTGTTTTTTGATTAAAAGACATTTGAAGAAAAAGTATTTTGGTTTTAAAAATTAAGACACTAACATAATTAATATTCATTACAACTATATTTAATTTTTTGAAGGCTGCAAATTGGAATATCAGCCAGAAATCTGACGACATATTAAATTTTACCCAACGCATTTCACTATCCCTATCTCGAACAGCTCTGATTACTGTAAAAAAGTTCTATCACGTCAGTATGACGTCATAATAATTGACCAGGATTTATCAACGTCCCGCGTAATTTGAACCGCAACAAATTCATGTAGAAAAACCTTTCATTTTAAGCTTTAAATGCGATAAAAAATATTATCTGACATTCTTGCCGTATTGATATTGTCAAATATCAGCCACCCGACTGAATATGACGTTTGCTGGTTCGTTCGCTAGGGCTCATTCGCTCATTTGGCGATATCAACACGAAGAAAGCCAAATAATGTACACGTCTTGTTACTGTCTTCCCTGTTATAGTCGACGTAAAATATTACCAGTTATGGTGGTACGGTATTTCGCGTTGAATGTTAAAGAAGCCAGTTCGAGATCAAAGACAAATTTACTCTTTGACGATACAGTATAATAGCGTAGACTATTGGATATGTCCAGGTTTAATGTACACGTTACACTTGCGAAACACATCCGTTAGGGAGCTTAAAGCTGCAGTATCACCGAATCACTGAAAACTTAGAAGTCGAGACGAGAAAATTTAACATTTGGCTATGTATAAGAAAACTCTGCTTTCCTTTTCATCGCAAAACTTAATTATAAACTAAATTTAAGCTAATTTTAGTAGCATGTTTTCGACATGTTTATCGTAATAAAAATTACCTCTTATTTCAACAGCAAAATGTGTTCTGTGTCAACTGATCGTAGTAAAGATTTCAAACCAACTTATAAAAAAAAGCGCAAATGGTTTACTAATTTGTTGGCATTTTATCGGAACAGGTTAACGAACGACATTTGAAAAAAAAGTTGAAGGCTTTGAAAGTGTCTATATATACAAACTGTAATCGGTTACAATTTTCCCGGCTGTCTTGATGATGGAATTACGTGACAGTACCTTTTAAAGTATTGTCAAGTCCAACACGATTTCAATGTAAAGTGATGTTATTTCAATTCGTCTGCCATTTCTGGTGCAGAGAACATTTATTTTCATATATTTTCATAAGACAAAGTGAATCTTGTGCATATTTAACAAGACTTCTGAGTCAAAACGATATTCGTATCGTCCTGTGTGTAAAGAAAAAATGAATGTTGCCTACACGTTGGTTATTGACTGATACGCAAGAGCTGACTCCCATATTTTACGTCCTGTTTGTAGTTTGTAGTTATGCATTTAATTTCCAATTTCCATACATTTATATTCTCCATTTAGAGAAGTGTACTATTTCAATGAACAAATAAATAAGTTATATGTAAATTAACAAATAAGTAAGAAAACGTTATTATTTAAACGGCTCTTTTATCTCCCAACGTAGAAAAGAGATCAATATCACAAAAATCTGACGTGTATCGAATGTATATGTATAGATACGGATATTTAACTGAAACTATTTTCTTTCATGATCCAGAAGCGAATGTAATTGCGTTTAGGTATTCTAGTTGACCACGAAGAAAACAGTCACGTGATAACAGGCGAACCAGTTTCCATACTTATTTATTCCATTTATGGAGTTTGTAAATGTACCCTGTCTCGGATTTGTCTTCTCATTGGTTTCGGAACACTGGTTGGTACACTGCTATTTTCTATTTCGAGATGAAAAACAACAGAGGCGAAGTGCCCGTCTCATTCGGAATTTATCTGAACTGATGAAATATGTAATGATGGTACTAGGATGGTGTCGTCATGGGATACAGACACCATATCACAATTAGTTTATGTGCGTGCAGTTTAATGTATTTTATTTAAATATAAAGATTAATTCTATTTGTCGCAGCCTGAAAATACACGATGCCTCGTTCAAAACAAGCCGAACTTCTTTCACAAAACGCCTATTATCGTGATAAATTTGGCGTCTAGTTCCTCATTTCAAACATTTAAAGCTTCCTCCTTTTTCAATTTTTTGTTTTCCTTTTTTCAGTTTTTCAAACGAAACATAAAAGCTTTTAAAACAGTTATCTAGTGGAGAATACAATAGAATTATTCTGTTTACTCTTGATTGTTTGATTGATTGATTGATTGGCGTTTTTCGCCACTTTAAGCAATTTTTCAACTTTATCGTGGCATACAGTTTTTATTGGAGGAGGAGGCTGGAGTACACGGTGAAATTCCCGATCTTCAGCAAAAAAACCCTGGCAATCCTTGTCAATTAAGGTTGCAGTCGAGCACAAATGGCCAAGAGCAAGGCTCGAACTCAACCCCAGTGTTGACACGTCGGTGATCAACAGTAGATATGACTATCTAGACCATTCGACCATCAAGGCGCCCGTTTACTCTTGAAATAGTTTGTCTAACTATATCAAATTAAATATTACATTGTGCTTGTTTACAAAAAGGGTGAAGGTTTTAAACAATACATCATCCCAAGATATCAAATTTAATTTGATGCACCATATATGCATTTCAATAAATACTTTTGTCTCACCGGTGGTGCTTGAAGCCAAAAGTTGGAAATCCAAAGAAACTCAAATACTGAAAAGCAAAACCAACCCAAAAGCACAAAAATGGTACAAAAAACCAGCTAAGGATACTTTTCCAAGAGGGAACTAGATTTTAGATTATTATAATTTAAACAAGTATTCAAGTAATTCCATACCAGCACCGAAGTACTGGCTACTGGACTAATGATACCCTCGGGTACTGCCAGTCTACGAGCAATGGCATCGACCCAATGGTAGTAAAATATCACAACATACCACAGTTATTTGAACAAATAAATAAATACTACTGACATGTTTTAAAGTTGTCCGAATTAATAAAAAATTTACTTTTTGTATCAACCAAAAGTGATCAATATTTCAGCCCGATTTACAAAATCTTGTTTAGATCGACTGAGTTCTTGATTCACAGGAGTAAAGCGATAAACGATATTGGTCAGTAACGGTTGTCTCCGTCATATAAATTTGCACTTTCGTGTTCGCCAGATATGGATGTATCCGTTACCCATCACGGATCATTCACTGGTCAGTGAAATTTCGCTGCCGATCCCACACCGATCATTCAACTAACCATCATTCTGTAACGGCTACTGTTACAGGAACTATATACGCAGTTTACGTGTTTTCATATGACATGTCAATCTACATATAAAATCTACGATTTCAAAGCTTTCTGGTAAAAAAATCCTTTATCAATTGACGATTGTAAAGATTGCAGCTCAACATGTAAAATTCTATTTCCCATAAGCGCTAATGTTTTACTAATTTGTTTGTTTCCATCTTATTTGAACAGGTTGACGTTCTACATTTGAAAAAAGAGTTAAAAGTTTTTTCATACGTAATCGATTACAAGTTTCTCGGTTATCGTTGATGATCGAATTACGTGACAACACCTCTTTAAATGTTGTCTTGTCCAACACGATTTCCGTGTAAACGAACAGTTCGTGCCCTCATTATTTCAGACCAACTTTTAAGTGGGAATACATTGTTCCGTTTAAATGTTTTGCTATTGTTCCTTATTCTAGTTTTGTTGTGTTTACCAAGATTTCGGTATCAAAATAACTTCGTCTCGTCCTAATGTACGTGTAAATAACACGGAATGTATAGGTGCAGTTATTTACCGTAAACAGTAAATATGACCTCATTTCAGTATGTTTGATAGTTCTCGCTGTTCTGTGTGTCTTTGTCTCGTCTTTGTATATATAGGTTTAGTTAGATACATTCCCACACCAAGTTACATGATGGTAAGCCGCATAGTATCTGAGAAATGAACTCGGACGTAAAACTTAACCAAAATCAGTGAAGCATGAAATGTAGGTCAAACTGACCTATTTTGGGTGGGATGCTGACAG